>BGNK01002160.1:0-79817 GCA_003297005.1 Symbiodinium sp. clade A Y106 | reverse complement strand
TCAACTTGTGCGCTCGGCACTCGCACTGAAGCCTGGTAGCCGCGCTCATTGACATGTTGTTGTATGGCTTGCACGTTCCAAACGTCAAGGATTTCAAGCCCGCGGTTGTGTTGAACCAATGAAGAAATCCATTGCTTAACAGCTGGCAGTCGTTTTTGCTCAATCTCAATTCGTGTTTGTGCACATGCTCCACTGTCGCTAAATGTTAAATAGCACACTGAGGTCTTGGCGATGCTTGGCTTTTGTATGCTGACAGCCGGTGCCATTTTGCGATACTCAACGTCCACATATGTGATTTGATGAAGGAACGCCTGCATCGAAATTTTTTGGCTTTGGTCACCAAAGTGTTTGACGAATTCAACACAGATCGATTCGGGCTGCTTGACACCAATATCCATAGGGAAAGGTGCGAGGACACCAATCGGATAATTTTTGCCAACTCCCTTTTCAGCAATATGCTTAGCTTGCTCTTCCTTTTCACACATGTAAATCCCTCCATGTGTATTAGCAAATTCAGTGAGTGGCCGCACATTCCAACCATCGGGATCGATGCTGTATGTAACGTTGTTGTGCTTGCCTTTTCCTTTAGCTTTGCTTTTGGTGCCGGCATTTTCAACATCGTGCTTGTGAATGTTGATGTCTTTGCCATTTTTGCCTTTACCTTTCCCTTTTTGCTCATTTGTCTGAATGTCTCCTTTGCCTTTGCCTTTTTGAAAAGCAGTTAACCCCCCTTTTCCAGAGGTAGCTGTGCCATCTTTTTTAAGCGAAGGTTTCATATCAGGTAATTTCCATTTGGAGCCAGCAGTGCTGCTGGAAGGAGTCTGAATTTGATTTTCATTTCTTGCGTCATTTAATCCCATGCGTTTTGCTGCCGCCGCAACACAATCTTGCAATTGTTTCACATCGGCAGTGCGTTCAATTTTTCTGTAGAATTTGGCATCAGAAATCAATAACATGCGAATTTGTTTGGGAGCAAATCCATGCGGTACGTTTTTGAGCTTCTGCACAAGTTTNCGGCAGTGCGTTCAATTTTTCTGTAGAATTTGGCATCAGAAATCAATAACATGCGAATTTGTTTGGGAGCAAATCCATGCGGTACGTTTTTGAGCTTCTGCACAAGTTTGCTGATGTCTGCTTTGTTCGGCTGAAACTCAACAGCAGGTGCACCACCTCCACACATAAAGCAATTGTTCTCGTCATCCGTGCAATCTTCGATTGGATCCGATCGGGAGGACCTGCAAGCCCACCTACCGTCATCATCAATCATAGACACTTCATTAGAGCAATGCGCGTTTAAATCAACATCACATTGACGCTCTGAGCTGCTCTTTGGTGGACTGTAACATCCATCCCCAGAAATTTCCGAATCCCATCTCAAGAAAGAATGCTCGCCAAATCCTACCGGGCTATCTTTNACGCTCTTGTCCAGGCATCCTCGTAGGGGACATATTTTTGCGCTTTCGGCAAGGGGCAACAATGGTTGTTTCATCATGTACAAAGTTATGCAACTCCGAATCAGTATCCAGCTCAGTTGTCGCAGGGCTGGGCACATCTTCCGGGCAACATCCAATATCACTGATTTGTAAATCAAGCAGATTGGACCATGTACGGGTAAGATCAGATTCGGGCTCGATTTCGCTACACGAGGAAACCTCCCAAACCTCACACTCCGAAGTTCCAAATTTAGTCACAACCCCATCACTTGGCGAATGGTGCTGACGGTCTCCTGCTGGGAAGAATCCTCGGATAGGGGCAGGCTTACTGTAGATCGGATTTCCATTGGAATTACCCGTGATTTCACAATCAATCCAACTTCTGTTAATCTCGGGAATATGGAAACCCAAACGTTGCAACTTTGATTTGAGATTATTTCTACTAGCCGCAAGGCGCTTGAGAGGGCAAGAAAATAGAACCGCAATAATCCTATTGCCTACCCAAGAATTGGTGGCATGCGGGATTTTAAATGTCGGCACCGAAATGGTGTTGCCTATAGGAATCGGAATCAAGAAACCTTTATGCTTATCAAATCGCTCATTTCCATGTTCGGATTGCAAGAAGATTTCTCCACCTCCATAATTAGTTATTGCCGTAAGGTAAGCAGGAAGCTTTTCATTACGCGAGTCGGTATGGACTTCTGTTTTCAAGTTTTTGTTGATCACAATGGTCGTGCCATATGCGCTTCTGTTGCATTGCTTCATGTAGGCAGTGATCACTTGCGTAAAGTTCGGAAATTTGTTTGAAGCTTTCGTTAGTGTGAGTCTGGCAGCTCCAAGTGTAATTTGATGTCCGGTGCCGTTCAGGGCCCAAGGCGCCTCCGGATGATCCAGCAAAGTCCGAATACTTTCAACACTAATGCTATCCCCAACGAGAATATTTCGGGCACAATCTTCCAATGAAATGTCGTGACTCATCATCCCTCCCTGTAAAGCCCTAATTATGGGAATCAGGACTCCATTATTAAGGACTGGGAGCATCATAGTACATGCAACAAACCATCGGCAAAACAAACCAGCTGCAGCAAAGCTCGAAGTATAGCGCTGCTTATTTCCATCGGCAGATGCATCGTGCTGTTCTCGATCACCACTCCTCGGGTGTGCATTGCAACTTTTTCTTTGACAATTTGTTTTTGCTGATTTTGCACAGGCTTGCTTGCTTGCGATAAGTTGTGTGCAGCAATCCGAAGAAGGGATCCCGGAATGGAAAGAACCACTAATTAGGTTAATCAACCGAAGACCTCGAATGTACAGGAAGTGGCTTGTCCTGCTCGGGATGGGCTGTTGCCCGCATGCACTGCAGCTACGCTTTAAACCACAATTATCACTCGCGCGTAGACCTTCATGCTTAGCCATCACGGTATTGCGATACGAGTATTCGTTAGCGCGATTTTGGAAATAATACCATAATGGACTAACCCAGCCATAAGCTGGACCTTCCTCAATGCAAAAGGCGAGCTGCTCATCACCAGAATCATCAACAACGGTCCTCAGGAGATCATTGTGAGCATTGCTGGTGTTGCTTTTGGTGTGTGTGTCATCTTTGTATGAAGTTGAATGGCCAATACAAGACACTCGATTTTTGACGCAAACGACACCGCCCAATCCCAATCCCAAAACCTTAAACCCTGAATGAGTTGAAACTTTAGCTGTCGGCACAGCTGCTGGGAAATCCGGTCCATCTCGCTCTTGCATCCTCAGTTGTTGATTTGTGAGGTTTAAATGGAACATTGAAAAAGTCCGTGTCTTATTGGTATTCCACCAACAAGTGGGAGCAGGCAAACTACGTTGCAACTTAAATCGCATCCACATCCTAGTTGCACTAGCTTTAAAGGTTCCTACCATGTATGGCGCATGAGCAAGGCTCTCGAGTACACGGCGTGAAACTTCATCGACAACTCTATTTACCAAAATTTCCAGAGGTGCTTGCTGGATAGTATCATCCTCAGCACACTCCCCACCACTAATGTCACTATTATCCTCAACAGCAGGCGGTAACTCAACAGCAGGCGGAGCTGTCGATGGCATGTTGCGGCGCGGTGCTGGTGGCGTGCGAGGCTTTTTGATAAGCCGGTGAAAAGGCATTCTTGTCTCCGATGCGGCTGCGGTGATAATCTCTGGTCTCGTCGATGGTCCTGGGGGATTTGTCTCTGGCATGCTCGATGATGTGAGCGCGTCATTGGTAGATGATGAAGTGCTCCACGTAGACGTCCTTCTTGGTCGAGGCGGCGGCTTAGGCGGCGTCATCGGGGCTTTTGGTGGAGTCTTCGGCTGCGGAATGTTTGTCATCGTTCTCCCGGGCGGTGGATATGGAGGCTCCGTTGGGGTCCTAATCACAGGCGTAGGTGGAGCTTTCGTCGTCATCGTCATCAATCTCTCAGTCGCTCTTCTTGGAGGCGGGGCCGGGGGTTNTCTCCCGGGCGGTGGATATGGAGGCTCCGTTGGGGTCCTAATCACAGGCGTAGGTGGAGCTTTCGTCGTCATCGTCATCAATCTCTCAGTCGCTCTTCTTGGAGGCGGGGCCGGGGGTTGTGGCGGCACTTTGGGCACGGGATGAGCTAATGGTATTCCAGCAGCAGGGGCAGAGACTTTGGCCTTTGCTATGCGCAGCACCTGTGATGCAAAGTCTTCATGTGGCCTCCTTGTTGGCAATCCCGGGCCCGCCGGCCGGTATTGCGGCGGCATGCTGTCTACTCTACCAAATCTAGCAGCTCTAACCTGAACGATCCGCCGTTTGTCATTTTGGTTTCCTAGCGGATTAGCAATGCGTGCGGTATTAATCCTATGCCGCGAAACCACAACATCTTTAGCATACGCATCCAGTGGGTTATTCAAGAATTCTTTGAGGCTTGAGCTCCATCTGCTATCCGCTATTGCCAGTCTGTGCCGAACCTCTGCAGCATCAACACCACTGTAATGCGAATTTGCGAAGTGAAGGCTGATAACCCTATTGTTATGCCTATGTTTTGGCTTAGCGCGCTTATTAATGTGCTGAGGGCAACATTTAATGATATGTCCGTTGACACAGACACGAACCTCACATTGAAGATAAGCAGCAGTGCCCAAAATAGCTAAAATGTTAGCCCAGGCATTCTTCTTCCTAAGAAGCTTGATGTTGCGACATAGTTCTTCATCTTGCTTTTGCTGTGCGTGTTGCATCATGCTAGCAATCGTGCGAGCTTTGAGCTTATACCATGACATGTTGGTTTGNTTCTTCTTCCTAAGAAGCTTGATGTTGCGACATAGTTCTTCATCTTGCTTTTGCTGTGCGTGTTGCATCATGCTAGCAATCGTGCGAGCTTTGAGCTTATACCATGACATGTTGGTTTGTTTAGCGACTGCCCTCCAGTAGCAGTTACCGTCACCAACAATGCGATTAGTGTGCAATGGCGTCCCGACTCCATGACACATGACGTCAACCTCAACATCAAATTTTTCAACCCTATTCTCAAGTTTCTTGGAATATTTGGTCTTATGCCTACAGGGCTTTCGTAATCGTGTGAAGCCGGAGTTTAGAAGCACGCACCTAAACCCCAAAGCACCCGAAAACCACCCCAACCAAAGGCAGAGAAGAACCCTGAAGAGAAAACCCCAAAAGCCGCCCCGAACCACGTTGCTGCCCAGCGTGACTCTGCGTGTCGCGTGAAGTTCTTGTCGTCGCTGCGTCTCCTGGGCGATCAAGGTGTGCGCAATCTCAGAGAGTATTGTAAATAGGATAATTAATATCCACGGGGAATTAGGGTGCTTAGGGTTTTTATCCCACGATTTTTTTGCTTTTATCCAGTGCGACAGGTAGGGCAAAACCTAAAGTCTTCATCGGCAAGAATTGCTGTGCAATACACTGTTGTTCAATTTTTCCGAACTCTCCGAATTCATAAACCCAAAGCCCTGGCAGTACATGCGTCGAGCAGCTTGCTCGCTTTCGGCGTCCTTGGGTGTTGCACTTAATCGGTGTATAAGGACGATAAACATCCCAATCATCACTCAAGTCATCTGATCTGCACTGTAGCATCACATGGCATTTGTTGTTGCTTTTGCTGTGCATTTTGTCAGCATGCATGCATTTGCCTCCAATGGGCAATGTGAATTTTTTGCTCTTTTTTGTGACTGAATTTTGGCAACAATTTTGGCACGAATTTTTGTTTTTGCTCAGGCCATGCCAATGTGTGCGGTCCCAGCAGGACCAATTACTGCATGTTTCATTTGGAATTTCCGTATATGTCGTCGTCTGGTATGAGTCTGTCATCATTCGCGCATCCAAAAACACGTCGTCGTGATGGCATATCATGCTCATTGCTGGGATCTGCGGATACAGAATCCAGAGCATACAAGAGGCCAACAGCCCCGCGATCCTGGGATAGGATTTGTAGTCCCCTGCCATGGCAGATACTAAGTAAGTAAAGCCACGCAAATCTACAGGAAACTAGCGGCNCGATCCTGGGATAGGATTTGTAGTCCCCTGCCATGGCAGATACTAAGTAAGTAAAGCCACGCAAATCTACAGGAAACTAGCGGCTCAAACCGCGCGAAGGGTCTATCCCACTTGAGCCAAAATGGCTACGGAATAGCGTTTTGGGGTCCATTGTACTACCCACTTGTCGGGTATCATGGGGAACCAAAGGTTAACCTTTTTCATAATATAAGGATTATATAGGGGTTATACTACCCCAAAAGGTTAAAGGTTACCTACTCTACTACTACGGTTGATGGACAAAATCCTGCATGACCCTAAGGACCCTAAACTATGAGAATTATGGTATATTCCTTATTATGGGTAATGCAGGATTTTGTCCATCAACAGTAGGACTATAATTATAGTAAGGAGCCCCGGTTATGTTGAGGAGCCTCAGGCTTGGAATTGCAAAAAAAGCTTCGACCCATTGTTGAAACCATGCTCGAAGAGCATTCAATTAAAGCACCCATGTAAATGTATGTACATATCAGTATATATATATATATATCTATCTACCTGTATATATATATATATACATACACACTTATATATGTGTACGTACATGTATACGTATACGTATACATATATGTATATATGTGTATGCATATGTACAAGTCTATGAGAATGCAGAACCTGCGTCTGGCATGCATCTTGAAGTATTTTCAATACGGGTTTCTCACGATTAATTGCCACATGCTATACCTAGTTTTTGAGTTCATAAGGCCCCCAAAAGTGTACACTTTCAGTTTTATAGTGGGTAGTATTATCCGATTATCCCAAAAAGTGTAATGTGTATCCACTCAGCTACTAAGTATAACATATCGCAAATCATAATCCATGTGCTCAGGCCCCTGCATTGTTGCTCGAAGCCCTACACCCCAAATGAAATCAACCTCAAAGCCCTTGAACAAACCTTTAAAACCAGTCAAAAAATGTTCTTAAAAGCACACACGCCCCTGGATTGAAAGAACTATCCGTCAGCGAGTCTCGCAAAGAAGCACCTAAGTCCCGCCCTCTAAGGATCGTAAAAAGATACCGATACGAGACTTTTTTGCACCGATACTGGCCGGAGCCTTGCCACCCGGGGAGGGGGGGGCGGGCGGGCGTTGGGGTTTAGGTCTGGGGTTCATAGGGTTTGGGGTTTAGGTTGGGGATGATGGATGTTGCGTGTGGAGTCACCGGCATACCGGTAATTGTTATAGGTAGCCCCGGAGCCATCCATGCAAAGTATATGGGAGTTTCCGAAAGTAGGGGACCCAATATAGTACCCTAAATAGTAGGATCCTTATTATAACGACCCCAAAATAAAGTACACCCTAATTTTCGGCAACTCTAAACTCTTATAGAGCCCTTTAAAGGAACCCTTCGTAACCCTTTAAAGGAACCCTAAGGTACCCCCTAAGTTTCGGAAACTCCCACAAAACCCCCCAAACCCTAAACCGCCCCCTAAAGGCCTCAACCCAAAGCTGCTCAAAACACTCCACAGCTTAGATGCTGAGTTCATAAGCCCCAAAAAGTGAACCCTTATAGATCCCTTAAAGGAACTCTTAAAGGAACCCTAAATTATCCTAGTTGCTGAGTTCATAAGCCCCCAAAAGTATACACTTTCAGTTTTATAGTGGGTACTATTATCCCTAAAAGTGTAAAGTGTATCCACTCAGCTACTAAGACAGTTTGCGGCCTGGAAGAAGCAACGAAGGCCGCACCTGCTTTGGCCCCCCAATTCTCCAAGTCGCTTGGGGTCGATAGATTACCTTAAACTACCAAAACCTACTTTTTGGTGGGTTCTTAGTATAACATCTAATACGGAATTTATAGCGACCCTACAGGTTAAGGTAAGGTTTAGGGCATAGGCCTGAAGGATGTTAATGGACGCTGTCTGCGTGTTATATGAGCACGTTGATAGGCTTAGGGCCTATTGGTGTGAGGGCTCGGGGTGTTGGGTTTTACGTAGGATTTCGGGGCTTGAGGCTTCGGGTTTGTTGGGTCGTTGTTACGGGTATTGGGACCAACAAGGCTGCAGGCTTTGGGGTAGGGCGGTGGGCTATGGGATTGCAGCCTCGTAAGGCTCAACAGTCTGGTTCTGAGGATCAAGGCAGCAAGCACTTTAGGGTGCAAGGTTTCGAGGGTTTATCATACTACATTCAGTTAGAGCATACTGTAGTATATCAGGTTATAGTGTATATACTCAAACATTTGCTAAAATACTATGTCTTAATATGCTTGGGGCTTGGGGTGCTCTGAAGAGGGGCCTCGACTCAAGAAGCAGACCGAACCGTCTGTTGGGCCTTGGAGAGACTTTCTCCTAGTTGCTGAGTTCACAAGCCCCAAAAGTATACACTTTCAGTTTTATAGTGGGTAAGTTTTATAGTGGGTAATACTATCCCAAAAAGTGTAAAGTGTATCCACTCAGCTACTAAGTTCTAATATGGGTGGATTCGAGACTCGGGCCCTTCAGGACAAACCTTGAAACTTTCTTTTCAACAACCGGGCCACAAAAAGTTCAAGCTTTCTAAGATAGAGCTAATACATAAGGCCAAAAGGTTTAAAGTTCACTATCTAAGCAAACCCCCAAACATCCCACAACCCGAACTCTGAAGCGCAAACCCTAAGGCAACCCTAAACCGTCGACGGCTCTTCCTACACTTTACCTTTCCAAAGGTGATGGCTTCTACAGGGCCTTTTTAGGTGCTTAGGGTTTCCTTGGGTAGGGAAAGCCTCCAAAAGCCCAAGCGCCGTAACGGCTACCGGCCCACCTTAAGCTTCTTCATGCTGCCGCTGGCCTGGTTGTTGCTGCAAGTTTCCCATTCTGGGCGGTTTACGGGATACTAGCCAGCATAGCACAGCATTAAAATTGAAGTAGCACTACGTAGTACTAGTAATTACTAGTAAAAGTAGAAAGTATCAGTAGTAGCATTGTCAGTAGAATTAGGATTAGCATGAGCATGAGCATTAGCGTTAGGATTAGTATTAGGATTGGAATTAGTAGTCGTATTCGTACGAGCAAACATATTCGTATTCGTATTAGCATTAGTATTGGTATTAGTACTAGTATAGCATTTGCATGAGCGTTGGCATTAACATAGTATGGTAACGTTCGTATAGTATAGTATACTATACTATAGTTTAGTAAACTATAGTATGTTTGTAAAACTATCATGGTATAGCATGGGCAGCCTCTCCGAGGAAACGTGGCAACGACAACTCCGGCTATGACACGCACATGTCTCAGACTTCGTGGCTTTGGACTTGAGGATTTGAGGTGAAGCCAAGGGGCCCAAATTTTACCAATACTATTTTTGGGGGTTCCTTCTTTTACTTATAGTATAATGGGCCCCAAAACCCTATTCAAATCATTAAGGCCCCTATATATTGGACATCCCCGGACAGTCCCACAAAATAAGCACAATCATATCCAGCACCCATTCTACTAACTAGGGCCCTAAATAACACTCTGAATCCTACAACCTGTAATGCAAAAAGAAGAATAGGCCCTTAAATCCTAAACCCCTAAATCATTCGGATTCATGACTTTTTGGTTCGGGCTTCGGGCGCAAGAAAGCACAAAGTTCAATGCACGCTTCAATCCTCGGCGTTTGCAGTCTAAGTTTAAATATACGGGCCAAAAGCCCTAAACGCCTATTTAGAAGATGGTTTAACAGGCCCGTTTTCCCCGTTCCTAGGAAAAGCCCTGCTTCCTTAGTTGCTGAGTTCATACGCCCCAAAAAGTGTAGACTTTCAGTTTTATAGTGGGTAATATTATCCCCAAAAGTGTGGAAAAGGGATCCACTCAGCTACTAAGGGAGGGCTGGGTTCCGGGTTCTGGCCCGGCTAAGAACTGACGCAAGCAGGCCGCAAAGAGGGTTTAGGGTTTTAGGGTGTAGGGTTTAGGGTTTCACCACACCACTCTAAACCGCCTAAGCCCGAACTCGCCGAAATCAACATCCTCAACTCCCAATGCCCTAAGCCCGAGTTCCTTCGCACTGCGCCCTCCAAAGCTCTCTGTCTCCTCTTTCAAGCCCCCTCTTGGGACTCTGGAGTCCGAAACTCAGCGCGCAGCAGGAGACATCCGGACCTCATCTTCGTCGAGCGTAGCATTGATGCCAGGACAGTAGGGTTCTCTTTGGGGTTCTTGACAAGGGGCACCATAGGGTTCTACTTACTATCGGTGCCTTTGTCATCCGAATAGGGCTTTTTAGTATAATCTACTTGGGGGTTCATCGGTAGTTATAAGTGGGGTTATAAGTAGGGTAACTCTAATTATAACTCATATTAAGGGACTTTTAACCTCACTTATAATTATCCATGAACCTCCAAGTAACTGATGTAATCTACATGGTGGCTGGACGCGGACAGGTGACACCAATATAGGGGCCTTAATAATTAGAATAGGGTTTTGGGGGTCCATTATGCTATAATTATAGTAAGGAACCCCATTAATAGCATAGGTAATCTTGGCTGACTTCTGAACCCCTCCAAAAAGTTAAACCTGCAGCCTCCTTATTATAGTTCATATAGAAACCTAAAAAGTTAAAGTCCTAAGAGCCAACCAGAAGAACGCCAAGTAATCATTAAGGCCCCTATATTATTCAGACCTCACTGGCTCTTATTGTTACCCTTCAAAAGGGTCAGCCAAAACACTGACCACACACAAACAAAAGAGATATGAGAGTTTCCGAAACTTAGGGGTACCGTATTTGGGAGTCCTTATAATAAGGATCCTACTATTTAGGGTACTATATTCGGGTCTCCTATTTTCGGAAACTCCCATATAGCAGTCACAACAGCCACTCGAGACAGCAAGGATGAAAACAAGATCTGGAAAGCTTCGGAAACAGTTCTGACAAACAGGGCGCCTTTGTGGCTTGGTTTCAAGCCTCCTCCAAGCTAGCTACTGTGAGCATGAGAGGCTTGGTGAAAGCATTTTGGCCGTGTTCTTTGGCCGTGCTCCTAAATCACAATATATGTAGGGAACGGTTTGCGACGTAGTCCTGAATCCCACGAGTCCATTGGGGGGAAGCATGGCAGTCGTGCCTGTCACTCCGCGGGCAGATGGGGAAAGCGTTTTGGCCGTGGTGTGGTAGTGGTTTCCTGGTGGTCGTCTTGTTCGTGGTGTCGTGGTGCTGCATTATTGTTTGGGGATCTATGCTGGCATGAGAAGATGAACGTTGGGTGAAATCCAACCTGCAATCTTGAACAGACGAGACGAGAACCCATTGGCTTACGACTGCTATCGAAAGCTTCCGACTACTGTACTGAGAGAGTTAGCTAAACAACAAATCTTGTAGACTTGCGCCCCAAACCACAATAACCCTACATTCCGAAACCCTGTAGACCCTAAACCCCTCTCTGAACCCCAAACACTCTCCACTTGAAGCGTTTCACTTTCGTTTCACGCAGAGAAGACTTCCCCGTTCGGAAGTGAGCCAATACGTGCGAGGAGGAATTCGTGAACTGCCGTGACATCCACGTGCATGGGGAAGTGGACCTCTCGTGCTGAGGGCTTTTGGCTTTGGGGTTAAGGGCTTGAGGGTTGAAGGCCTTAGGGTTTCAGAAGAAGACGATTTAGGGGCTTGAAGGCTTTAAGAATTTGAAGCAGGTTGGGCTTTATGCGCCGTTTACATTTTTGTCGGACCCTTTTCTGTCTGCCTGAATACAAGTGTCTATACCGTGCGAGTGTGCTGTTCTCGGCCCGTTCACCAGGGTTGAAGAGCTTTTCTGCACGATCTATGGGGTCGCAATAAGAGGTTTCAGGGCTTGTTGACACTAAGCTTTCACTGGGCTTTTAAGTAACCAGGGAGAAAAAAGTAAAAGCTTTTATTTCATAAGGGTTCCTTTCAGAAAAAAAGTATTAAAGTATGGTACTCCAAAGCCCAGTTCAGTTCCAGACAGTACCAATGGATCCAGGTCCTAAGCAATCTCCGCATCCCGGTACAGAATTGACATGCATAGCACACTGCTTAGGGCTTATTATGTAACATCTGTTCTCTTCCTCCGCAGTCCAGATTGGAGGTATGTTTCATCACTGGCATAACTCATGCCGGCTTAAAGCTGTAAGTTGTCCGCTGCGTTTTCGTGCAATTAAAACCTTTAGACCCCATGTCGTGACCACTTACATAAACAAACACGCGCATTGTTCATACCGCGGGCAGGTTATAGCCTTGAAGCCTCATGCCTGTTCTATTTTCGCACTTATCAGTTTTGTTTATTTTGGAACTCATGCTCCAGCTGGAAGTCCTGCAGCTGCGTTGTCAATTGCTGGTTTTTAGCAACCCGAGGCATGGTCCGCCACCATCTCGAAACGACCGATAAAACCCTTCAGGGTCTGGCTAGCGTCTAGGATTTAAGGTTCAGGGTGTAGGCTTCAAGGTGCAGAGGGTTTATGGTTTAAGGCTTGGGATGTAAATACAAGCTCTTAATACACAGCATTAAAATCCTTTGTTCTGAACCAAGGATATTACTCCCAAACAAAAAAAATGTATCAGGACAACTAAAGGTGGATTTCGGAAATTCGATGGGTTTAGGGTTTAGGGTCTCGCCGACTACTTGAAGTCGGGACTGGACAGGACGGGATCAAAGACAGGACCGGGACCGGATCTAAAACCGGTTCCTAAAACCCTTTTAAGCGCCCGGTGAACAAAACAAACTTTTAAAAACCAGGATCTGGAAACTCAAAGCCATCCAATTTCTCTCTTGTGCCTTGTCGCTGGCCGGTGGCGGTGGACTTTTCGGTCCACCCCGGCGGTCCACCAGCAAAACTCCTCGCGAGACCTTGGGTTTAAGGATTTCTTGGCGTGTGTTGATAAGAGTTTGAGCCTTTATAGGCTAAAATCTGTACAAGGTTTCTGCCAAATAGGGTTTTGCAACGATGTCTACCAACATAGAAGCTGAGGGTAAGGTTTAGGGCCAGGGGCTTCGCAGGGTATGAAGCGTTACCCTAAGACTCCATGTGCCCATATAGTAGGTACTTAGGCCTTAAAGGCGTCCCTGTAAAGGTACTTTGAGGCCTAAGTACCTACTATATGTGTGGTTGTCAAAATTAGGGTCCCTTTTTGGGTCCCTACTATAGTACGGCACCTATTATTTAGGGTAACCAAAAAGGGACCATAATTTTGACAACCACCCATATGGGTACATGGAGCCTTTGGGTTACAGGGTATTCCTTTTTGGAACCCTAAAGGAAGCCTCAAGGACCATGACGCATCATGGGCTCCGAGTCTTGAGACGTGGGAACTTCGAAGATAAGGGACCCTTGTATGGAACTCTAACATAGGGGCCTTAATCATTAGAATAAGGCTTTGGGGGATAGTATACTATATTCATAATAAGGAACCATTGGTAATTATTTAGGCCCCATATAGTAATCGCGCTCAGGGTGTAGTGTAGTGTTGAAGTGAGGCCTGGGCTGAGGGTTCCCATGTGCGAAACCGACCTTCGGTAAGAACCCATTTCTGCAAAGCTCTCAACCCCAAAGCCCTAAGCATCATCTTAAGGGTTTAAGGTTTAGTTTAGTTTAGGGTTTAGGGTAGTTTAGGGTTTAGGGTAGTTTAGGGTTTAGGGTAGTTTAGGGTCTAGGGTTTCCCCAAGCCTTAAATCCTATATTCCAAGAACAACCTCCAACCCACTAAGAGAACCACAATGCCTCGCTCAAACCCTAACTCCACAAGCCTCAAGCTATGAACACACTCTTAAAACCTCGTATAGGCAGTTCTCTACAATTAGGGTCCATTTGTTTTTGGAACCCAACAGGAGAAGGTGGCACCCGTACAGAAAGGGCCCCAAAAGGGGCCCTAATTTAGAGCACCACCCATATCCTTCGGGCCGTCAAGGAGCGCTCGGAAACGGGCTTGTGTCCACAGTAACTGGCCAACGGTGAAGCTGATAAAACCTTCGCTCATCGCACGGCTTGGGTTTCAGGCCTGTGTGATTTAGGTTTTAAAGCTTAGAGGTTTAAGGCTTATGGGGAGTGTAGTTTAGGATTTCTTGGAACAATGGCCACAAGCAATTGCAAAGAAGAAGTACGGGCACAAAGGCAATTTGCGTCCCTTCCTCCTCCTCGTCCTCCTCGTCCTCCTCCTCCTCCTCCTCCTACTACTACTACTAAACTGCGGCGACTACGACGACGACGACTACTACTAATATACTACGACGACTACGACTACTAACTACTGCGACGACGACAACAACAACTACTACTACCACTACGACTACGACATCTATTCAGACTCCTACTACCCCTAACTCCTCTTCCTCCTCCTGCTGCTGCTACTGCTGTACTGCGACGTCAACTACTACGACTATTACTACGACGATGACGGCCACGACGACCACGGCTACTAGTACTTCTACTGCCACTACCACTACTTCTACTGCTGCCGGTACTGCTGGTGCTACAACAACACCGACAACAAACACCCGACGACGACTACTACTACGACTACCACCACAACTTCAACAACTACCCGAAATACCAGTACTACCACTACTTCCACCACTACTACTACTGCCGCCACTACTACTACCACCACAACTACCGCTATTGCTGCTACTACCAGCACTGCCACCGCTTCTACTACTTGCACCACTACTACCACGACGACGACGGCTACTGCTACTACGTCGCCGACTACTACGACTGCGAAGGCTTGTCGTATCACACCCTTAGTACACTAGTGGCGCAAGCGGCCGCAGCAGCAGTCCTGCACAGCTGCAGTCACATTTTATGGTAATCAAAGCAGATGGAGAAGCAGACATGTATATGATGTGTATATTGCCTTTGAAGGTTAGCTTAGCTTGTTATCTGCAAAACACGGTTGAGACTACATATGCTTCGTTATTCACCGTTACATCTCGCTGTATGCATCTTGTTATGCTTCCAGGTCCAGACATTCTCAGATATTTTTGCTGCATTCCGACATATGAAAACACAATGTCCTGTATGCTGTGGTCACACAGTATGTATTCTTATTCGCCTATTGCTTTATACCGTATTCGCACCCTGTTGCAATATGTGCTGCGAGTAGTACATAAAGTGCTGCACCGTTTTCTGCCTACACTTGCCACTCAACAAATAGCCACGCGGCTCGGGTTTCAGATGCAGCAAGATGGCGGTTGGATCGTGCCTTCAGCCAGAGACCCGGAACCCTAAACCCCTAAACCGAATCATGCACCAACCCAACAAAATCTTCGACGACTTCGAAGGTTTCGGGTTCAGGTTGTTGAACGTTGGTCAAGAATAAAATCCAAAACCCTGACCCCATAGATAAAGATGAGATGGGTTTAGGGTTTAGGGATTATCATCCAAAACCCTGACCCCATAGATAAAGATGAGATGAGCAGTAGAAGCCTGAACCTTTTGCCCAGAAGATTGAACCAAGAATGCTTAATCACAGGGAATTCGGGATGAGGGCAGCGAAATTGAGATGAGTTCCGCGATGCCATGCTCAGAGTCTAGCCGACGGACCCGAAAACCCAAAAAGCCGAACAACTCCAAAACCTAGAATCCTAACATCCTAAATCCCCTAAACGCCGCCCTGGGTGCAACGGCATACCCCCCTCGTAGCCGACCGTCTCGTAAGCGCGCTCATAGAAGCGTGTGATCTCCCAGATAAATGGACCTGCGAGATCCGACCTAACATAGGTTTAGGGTTTAGGGCTACTAGTAAAGTGGTTACCTTTTAGCTTTGTTGGGGGACTACAATCCATATATAGTCCCAAAAGTCTAAAAGAAACTGTAGAAGGACTCTACTAAAGGTTCCAGACAGAAAGCTCGGGGTTCAATACAAATTAACAACTGTAGTTTTCTGGGTTTCAGGGCGGGGACTAGGGTTTCTGGATGAAGGATCCTAAACAGGTCCTAAACCCTAATCACCTTCACGTGGCCAGCTATAGTCTGCTCCATCTATATTCGATCGACACGGGAATTTCAGAAACCAAGGAACCCAAAATGAATAGCGGGATATGTAGTAGACTGACCCCTCAACTTCAACTAACCTCTGAAATCACTGCATGAAGGCTGTGGCGCGGCCTTGGCATTCAGGAAGCCGACAGCTAGCATCGAAAACCTAAACCTGAAACTCTTACTCAACCCTAGCCCTATACCCGAAGCCATAAACCCTCCCCCGCCACAATATCTCTTTTCGGTACCCATATAGAACACCTGAAGGAGCCGTTTTACAGCCTCAAACAATCCCTCTACCGCCGAAAAATGCGCAGCTGTGAAGGCCTGCTGGGTTCGGGAGGCCCCGCACTTTGCCCAAGAAGTCTGGAGACAGCCTGAATTCAGCAATACAAGGGCCTTACCGATCATGGGCTGGGTAGGGTTGTTTGAAGCCTACTTAGCAGGGACGACGCCCCCATTGCCGGGGTAGCTTAGGTCTGGCTGAAATCACTTCATCGTTGAATGATGCGGCGTTTGGGCTGTGGGGTTTAATGATGTAGGTTGCGGGTTTTTATCGAGTTTAAGTGGCGATTCTCACAACTCCGGCTTCGTCCCAGGGGTAACACCAGACTTTGACATCATTGACCCAGAGCGGTTCGCCCACCCGTCTCAGATTCTCCAGTCCCGTTCTCAGATTTTCTTGTCCCTCTCGAACGGCTCATTCCTTCTTTTCGAGTTCTCTAATCCCTTTCGAGCCCTCTTTGTCACATTCTCCAAGCCCTTTCGCACGGTTCGATCCTCCGTCTCGAATTACCCAGTCCGATTGGCCTTCTCAGATAGACTCATCCCTTTCAAGCGCACCGTTGCTCTTTCTCAGATCCTCGTCTCCCTTTCGGCCGGTTCGCTCCTCCTTTCTCAGATTCTCCAGACCCTTTGGAACGGATCGTTCCTCTTTTCAGATTCTCGAATTCTTTCCAGCGGTTCGCTCTTCTTTCTCAGATTGTCTAGACCCTTTCTGCCGTTTCGCGCCTCTCTACTCAAACTCTCTAGCCTACCTTTGGCTAGTAGGGAATGGAAGAATGGTAGTCATGGTAGTTATAATTGTACCCCATTCCTCCATTCCCTACTAACCAAAGGTAATCCCTAAACCCTCAACCCTAAACCCTATACCCTAAACTCTAAAACCCTAAAATCCTAAAACCCTAAACCAGCTTCCTTTCAAGCGCTTCGCGCTTCTTTCTCAGATCGGCTAGTCCTTCGGACGCTTCGCTCCTGTTGTTCGCATTTGACCCTAAGCCCGAAGCCCCAAGCATCTTAGGGGTTTAGGGTTTAGGGTTTAGGGGTTTAGGGTTTAGGGGTTTAGGGGTTTAGGGTTTAGGGGTTTAGGGGTTTAGGGTTTAGGGGTTCAGGGTTTAGGGTTCAGGGGCCAATGATTCGGTTCCTTGACGCGTTTACGAGACGAGCCGCCAGGATGGTCTTGTGACGTCCAAGGATGCGACCTCCGAAGCGTTTTGGGTTTTGGGCGTATTTCTTTTTAGGCTTTGCTTGGATATTTTTGTCAGTCTTGCAACCTTTAGGGGTTTTCCAGCGTAGGGGTTACTGTTGCATGTAGGGTGTGATCGGGTGTCAGGGCTTTAAGTGCTGGGGTTTAGGGTTCAGGCTTGCTTAAACTTCGAATAGGCGGCGTCTTGGAGCCAAGGAAATCCTTTCTCAGCACGCTCTGCTCTGTGATGCAGTTCATTTCCATGCAACGCCCTTGATTGGGTGCCCTTCTGGACCTGATACGTTGCTTCCAACCCCCGCTTCGAGCGATAGGTTGTTGCAGCTAAACTACAACCAAGCAATTATGAATATTTAGTGTGCCCCCAAACCCCAACCCACGACTTGGAACCCAAGGCGCAATTACGGGCCTAAAGCCCAGCTTCACCCTTGCAAGGCACTGCTTCTTCCCTTCGGGCTTGGGCCAGGCTTTTGGGCTTGATTTATTGGGACCTTTTCTTTTGGGGCTTTCCGAGTTTCAGCGTTTGGGTCTTAGGATGACGTTTCGGAGCTAGGATCCAGTTGCCTTCGTATCGAAACTGGCGGCGAACACGCGCGCAGCTGCCTGGGAGGGCTTGAACCATGGTCCCTAGGGGCTTGAAATGACGGTGTCGGGATTCGCAAACGGTTTGAAACACGCATGCCTGAATAGACGACTAGTCAATGTCCATTGATTTGCTGAATTTTGCTGCTACTGACGGGCTAGTGATTCGCAAAGAAGGCAAACTTGAAGCACACGGATGATGCTTGCTACTACGTCTGCCATCATTCGCAGCAACGGCAACAACAACACCACCATCATCAGCACCATCATCGTCAGCGTCACTTGCGTCATCATCATCATCATCATCGTCATCACCATCATCATCAACATCCTACCCAGAATCACCATCAGGATCACCATCGCCATGAACAAGACATGCATGTGCCCGCCTACCCCCTAAGGTTCCTCATGATATTCTTTACACTCCAAAACCCTGCACCGAAAGCCCTTCAACCCAAAACCCTAAATGCCAAACAAACCCTAAATGCCAAACGCTAAACCCCTAAACCCGCTGAACTTCACAAGGCCTCCGGGTCGTTGGCGATGTTCGCCTACCGAGCATCGTAGGACCCACTGATGGAAGTACCAGCTTAGGGTTTATGGCTTCAGGAATCTATGGCGTAGGGATTTAAGAGTTTAGGCTTCACCTGGGTTTAGGCGCGAGAGTTTGGTTCACGGGTTTAGGGGCTTAGGAGAGGTTCAGGGCTCTGGGGGTTTAGGGGTGGAAAAGTTGGATACTTGCAATAAATCTTTCTTAGGATCAGTATGAGTCTATACTGAGGTGCTGAGGGCTCCTTGTGCAGGTTTGGGGCTTAGGGTGTAAAGGTTGGTTTAGGGTTTAGGGGGCGTAGGCCGAAGCCATCTGTGTAAAGGCATGGAGCTCAGCAGAAGCTTGAACACAACACTCCTGAAGGGCCTTCATACTTAGAATAGGGCTTCTTTGGTGTGTGCTATAGAAACAATATATTAGTGATATATTGTTGGCGGCAATTCCGGCTTTCATATTCGCTCCCAAGCCACTTCGAAGCGGCGCCGCCAAATCCTACAAATCTCGCTGCACCTTCAAGGGGCTAGATTTCAGGGTGTAGGGGACCTTCCAGATATCCACCTTACAATGGCGAAAACTCAATACCCGGCAACATGTGTGAAGGCACTCGAAACCTTAGTTGCTGAGTTCATAGCCCCCCAAAAGTATACACTTTCAGTTTCATAGTGAAATATTATCCCCAAAAGTGTAAAGTGTATCCACTCAGCTACTAAGAAACAAAAGCAGCCAAGAAATTCCGGAGAGCGTCGGGGCTGCGGGGCTCCGCACCCAGCCATTAAAATCCCAAGCCCCCCCAAAGAAAACTTACTGAACTGGAAATCCCAAAAGATCCCAGGAGCGGCTGCGTTCCAATCAAACTTTTTACAGCGAAGCTCTATACTGATGCTAAGACGCACTAGTTTGTACGGACGACTTTGCATTTGCTGCACGCTTCGTTCCGCTTACCACTCAGAACTATTGATAACTCGTCTGGTCGTTTTCTACAGACTTGGATGTACAAGTACTACCAGCAAGCGATTGCTGCCAGTACAGTGAACCCTCTAAGGTCTATATATAGACTTATAGACCCTTAAACATCCCACGCCCTCAACACTCTGAGCCCGAAGCCCTAATCGCTAAACACCCTCAACCCTAACACCTAAGCCCCAAACCGCAGTATGCGTACTCTCACACTCTAAGCATCCCTACTCAGTATGGTGTAGACCCGTCATAACCCATTATAGAACCCTCCTAACAAGAATCTCTAATTCCTAACCGACTCTAACTGAAGAGCCTCGGACATTGGGCCTACGTTTCCAGGCTCGACCACTGTGCCACCCATGAAGTAAAGATCCTTGGTCTCTCGAAGGCTGTAGGATTTCGGGTTTCATGATAGGGGTTTAGGATCTTAGGGTTGGGGCTTTAGGGTGTAGGGTTTTGGGCTTCAAGGTTTAGGGTTTCGGAGGTTCTGGGTTTCCAAAGGCGGTGAACCGATCCAGCTTCTCAGCAGAATCGAAGATGACCATGCCGTCCGTTTTCTATTCAATCCTTGGGGTTTGGAGTAAGGCCTCTGCAGAGGTCAAGCTCGGGCAATCTCCGCGGCCTGAATCGAAGTACCTCAGAGGCGCTCCTCTATGAGGGTCCCCGGCTCGCGTTGCTGCAAAACCTCACCACCCTAAACCCTAAACCCTAACCCTAAACCCTAAACCCTAAACCTCAGAAATCGCGATCTGCTGGAGTTCGAGGAGCTTCTGCTGTCACAACGAGTTCCATACGAAAACATAAACCCTAACCCCCAATTCTTGAAACCATAAACCCTAAGCCCCAAACCTTTAAAGCCTAAACCGTCTACAACCAGGAACGGCCACTACCTAGAACGAACACTTCCCATGGACTGGAAATCCTGTCGGCTTGCAGCATAGCATAGTTCGTTCCAATGGGTTTTTGTGCACATGATAGAGGAGTGATATCGGGAGTTTACGACAGCAGAGCCGCAGGAAAGGTGCAGCAGTCAGCAGGAACTTTTAAACCCCAAGCCGTTGTGTGAGAAGCTCGCGGTTGTGGAAGGCAAGAACCCCCATACCAGAGGGAAACAAAAATCCCTGAACCCGAAAACCCTACATGCTGAAACCCTACATTCTGAAGATCCGAAACCCCCTAAACCCTAAACCCTAAGCCCCTGAACCCCTAAGGTCCCTTCTTGTTAGCCTAGAAAAACGACCCTCAAGTCTTTGCCGGGCTGCAGGACAGAGCTGAGGCAGCTTGGGCTCCAAGCTCCTGAAGAAGGAAGCTTTCGGGTTTAGGGTTTAGGTTTTCGGGTTTAGGGGTTTTAGTAAAGGGATTCCTGTTTTAGGGGTTTAGGGATGTAAGCCTCTGAAAGTTTCAGGTTTTCCGGTTTATGGGTTTAGGGGTTTAGATCTTTGGAGTTTCAGGTTTGGGATTCCGGGCATTGGATCCGGTTCAGGTTTGGGACTAGATTGGCTCGTGAGGGCTGCACACATCCCTGTACTTCTCAACACACCGGAACATCGTTATCGCCGTCATCGTCAACTTCATCTTCATGGTGGTGGTAGTCGCAGTATCCGTAGTCGTAGCAGAGGTCGTAATTCCCACCGCGGCGTAGCAGTTGCAGTGACAGCAGTGACAGTAGTGGTAGTAGTAGGTAGTAGTAGTCGTCGTCGTCGTAGTTTTCGTAGTCGTAGTACTGGTAGTCGTCATAGTTGCCGTCGCGGTGGTAGTGTCGACTTACCCGCCTCCTCCTTCTCCTCGCCATCGCCATCACCGAAAGCATCGTCAGAATCAGTATATTCCTTGCGCCTTCCTTTCTCAGCACCGTCACAGCCATCAAAATTCCTGAGGTCACCTTGGCAGGCAGCTACCCTGTAAACCCTACAAACCCTCGCCCAAACCCTAATGCGGCGAAGGCACAGGGCCAAGGCCACGTTCGTGAGAGGCGCCAGAGACACCAGCAGAGGAGCCGGATGCCAGCTGCGGCCTTACTACCGTTGTTACGCGTTGCTGTTACTTTCGTTGTTGTTCTCATTGCTGCCGTGATCCATAGTATGAACAATTATGAATATCATTTTCGTACTGTGTGGCAACCCTGTATCGCTGTTGCTGTTGTTGTTGCTGCTGCTGATGCTGTTGATGTTCTGTGGTGGCCGCTGAACTACAATATGGAAAGCGGACAATATGTGAAGCCGGTGAAGTATCTGGTCTGGGAAAGGCTTTCGGCCGAATGGAGCAGGGAATTCTCGGGATGAGGGAAAATCTGATCGGGCGCCACCGCGCGCTGGCAGCAAAGGCCATCGCCGACAGAGCGAAATAGCCCGAAGGTTAGGGTTTAGGGTCTGGCCCTCGGCATTTGGGGTTTACGCAGTAGGATTCCTGTTCTCATAGTGCCAAACACACCCTGTCTGTAGGCAGCGAAATTGCTCAAGGAATGTCTTGTTGAGGGTTGCGTCACAAAGGCAGTGCTCTCTCAGCCGCTTTCTTGGATCTCCCTGGTGTCATGCTTGTCGTCCATACTGTGGAATGGGAGCGGTGAGGGCAGGAACATGCAGAAACAAACAAGACCCTTCAGCCCTAAACCCTAAACCCTCCCTCAGCGCCACACAAGCATGTGCGATGAACTCCGCCGCGCTCAGAGAGGTGTTGACGCGTGCCCGGGAGGTGGGCAGCTGGACGCCTTGCCAGAAGGTCGGGGCGCAGGGCTGTTAAAGCCTTTTAACCTTAATGGTGTTTAGGGTTTTTGAGGCTAGGGTACATTGAGCCAACCTGATCCACCTTGCTAGTATAATTGTGGTAGTACTAGTAATAGTAATAGTACTGGTAGCAGCAACATAGTAATAGCACTTGTGATGGAAATTGATGCAGCAAAAGCAATCGTAACAGTATTACCAGCAGGACCAGTGCGAGCCATCGTAAGAACACCGGCGATGGTAATGGTCATTGTGATAGAAGTAGGTGAGCAATGGCAAAAGTCATAGAAACGGCAATAGTAATGGTAATGGCAGCAGGATTTGTAAGAGCAGTAGCAATATTGACAACAATAGCCATAGTAATGGTAGAAGCAATATTCGCAGTATTAGGGCTAGTTAGTCTTGTCCAAAACCAAGAACTCCGTCCGAAAAGCTTTCCTTAATTCATGGGGTCCCCTCCCCCCACAGCAGATCCTGGCATCCCAGCAATGCCGGAGAACCTTTACGGTATTGGAAACTCCCAGAACTTATCATCGGCAAGTAGTTAAGAGGATGTCAAGGTAAAGCCCCAAGCTCAATCATCAGGACGTCCTGCTTGTCTTACTTGTCCAGTACCTTGGGGGAACAAAAGGTTAACCTTTGGGATCATATAGGGATTATGGTATCCCAAAAAGGTTAAAGGTTACCTACTCTACTACTAAGTTGTTTCCCCGCATCAAAAAGAAAGAGCAACATAGCTTCAACCGTGCAGCCGAAAAAATCGAACCCTCCACCCCCAGGCCCTGACCAAGTCACTTACACCCCCCCTTTTTAGGGTTTAGGGTTTAGGGGTTAGGGCAGCAACAACAACAACTTGTATGCCCTAAAGCCCCGCAGACCCTTGGGCGCGACCACTCTTCGAAGGAAACCCTAAAACACCAAACCCCCTAAGCCCTAAAGCCCCAAAAGCCCCCAAACCCTAAAGCTTTAACACCCTAAAACCTGAAACCCTGAAGCCCTAAGGCCCTAAACCCTAAAACCCTAAAGCCCCCAAGCCCTAAAGCCCTAAAGCCCTAAACCCTAAAGCTCCGAAAGCCCCCAAACCCTAAAACCCTAAAACCCTAACGCCCTAACGCCCTAAAACCCTAAAACCCTTAAACCCTAAAACCCTAAAGCCCCTAAAGCCCCCAAGCCCTAAAGCCCTAAACCCTAAAACCCTAAAGCCCTAAAGCCCAGACTCAAAATTTCCCTTGGAGCCGAACCCTAAACCCTAAACCCCTAAACCCTAAACCCCTAAACCCTAAACCCTAAACCCTAATCCAAGCCCATCCGTGCCATGGAACTTCGGTCCACCGAGGTCATGGAAGGGCTGGGACAAAGGGTTCCTGGCTAGGGTTTAGGGTTTAGGGCTTCAATGTCCATTTTGGCGAAAACTGGCTGAGCATTGGTCAAGTTTTGGCGAAAACTGGCTGGGCATTGGTCAAGTTTTGGCGAAAACTGGCTGAACATTGGTCCGCTTTTGCCGAAAACTGGCTGAACATTGGTCCGATTTTGGCGAAACCTGGCTGCACGTTTGGGTGCAATTTTGGCGAAAAGTGGCTGAGGGCTTCAATATACATAAGAAAGAGAGGGTTTAGGGTTTAGAGAGTTTAGGGCTGAGAGCTTCGGGTTTAGAGTTTCGGACTGTCGGGTTTCGGGAAACCTGGAAGTATTAAACTGGGCTTTTTAGTAACCAGGGAGAAAAAAGTATAAACTTTCATTTCATAATGGTTCCTGTAAGAAAAACGTATTAAAGTATGGTACTCCAAAGCCCAGAAAATCCAGAAAGCCCTAAACCACGAAAGAATTACATCCTCAAGCTCTGAAGAGCCCTGAACCCCAGTAGTAAAACAGCCCTGAAACCCTAAACGTAGAATCCCATTGCCCTGGGCCCTAAACCCTAAACCCTAAACGCGCGAAGTTGATGAAGAAGGCTTTGACCCATAGCCCTGCATACTCAAATCCTAAGCCCTTATAGCTCTAAACCCTAGACCCTCGAGCTGCAAACCATTGGTAAACCCTAAATAGAAGCCCCTTACAGGTGGGTAGTTCTTCTTCCACAGTACTCCCATAAGACCCCCTTTACCCTATAGGAGTGGTATGGGAGGCTTATGGGAAACTACCCACCTAATAACTACCCACCTGTAAATGGCTTAGGCTTAAATTCCCTCAATCCCAAAGCTCTGGACCCGACGCCGAGCACACCTAAGCCCGCAGGGGGGGTTCAGGATTTTAGCTTCAGGATTTTTGCGCTTATAGGGTTTATTGGGCTTGTATTGTAGTAGGATTTGTAGTATAACAGGGTTTATGGGCCTGGGGATGTATTCGGTGCTTTGGGTTACTGGAGATTTCTCGGGTTCTGCTGACATAGGGGCTCTGCTAACATAGCGGCCTGAGTCAGTGGCAAGGGTTTCCCCCATAGACGCTCTGCACACATGGGTAGCTGTCAAAATTAAGGTCCCTTTTTGGGTACCCTAAATAATAGGTGCCGTATTATAATAGGGACCCAAAAAGGGACCATAATTTTGACGACCACCCACATGTTACTACTGCACGAGATGCCACCCCTCCCACCCTTCAAAAAATCTTCCAGTTACTACTAAGGCGCCTTTATGAACCACTTGTGCTTAGAGCGCGAGGACTGTTAGATTTCAGAATTTCATGGCTCTGCGGAAACGTTCACATCTGGGCCCTTCTTCTGGGTCTTGCTAAGGAACTTAGTTTAGTTACCCGAATGAAGCTCTACCATATATATATATATATATATATAATATAGACCCCTATTATGGTAGCAACCCTGTCTTGCAATGTGCTCGTTAACTGACCTGGGCTCCCCAAAGCATCGCCTGAACGAGCTCCTGGCCTGGAGTCCTTATGATAAGGACCGGCTTGTTACTTTAGAGTCTGTATCGGGCGTAGGCATTAAGGCTTAAATGTATGGTTCAGGATGTAGGGATTATGACTGTTTAGGGTAATGTGTCCAAGGCTCGTCGCCCCAAGAAAGACAGGGATGTCCTCGCGGCCGGCAAACGACAGGACGTCCAAGGCGTTCTGTGCCTTTTCGGGGTGCTGGGGGCCGGGCGGATTCTATAAGCACTGAACCCAAAACCCTAAACCCAAAGAGCATCAAGATCTCAACGTTTACTGTTCTCAGGCGCAGATGGAGAAGCTGATGGAAAAAGATGCGAAGATGCTGTCAGAACAGTGACGGCTTGTTTGCATGCAAAAAGGGTCTGGTGTAGGATTTCGAACAGAACGCCTCTTTAGGGAGAGACTCTTCGGAACAAAGCTTTCGACAATTTCGCTGCAGGCTTTCCTCGGCTTCAAAGGAAGACTTTTGCTAGGCCCTAAACCCTAAAACCTTTGTTAGGGTTTAGGGATTTGGGGTCTGGGTTTCGGGTTGAAGGGCTGTTTCCCAGTGCTCAGTTTTGCCAAGGAATCCCACCTCTGTAGTACCCTAAATCCAAAAGCCCTAAGCCCGAAATCAACCGAAAATGGGTATCCATTCCAAACCCTCAGCTGTAAAGCGTAGACTCCAAACCTGTACAACCGAACAGTTCCTCGGGTTTCACTTGCTTGCAATTTTCCGGCTAGGAAAGGCCACAGCGGCAACAACAACGTGGAAGTCTCGAGCTACCATGGACTCTTTGGGCATTTCGAGTTAGAGATGTAGGGTAGAATACATAATATAGAGGCTTGAGTTATTCCTGCAACATTCGCCATGTAGTTCCTGTAAAGCTACCCTGACAAGCCCGTGTGTTAGGTACATTGAGGCTTGGGTTTACACCTACTGCATTGCGAATTCCGTAGAAGCTGCTTCCACAATTCCATTAAATTGAGCAGATGCCGACAAACGGTCAGTAAGAGCTGAAAGCCCCAAAGACCCTGCACTCTCACTGCATACTTGAAACCCTAAACCCTAAACCCTGCACCCTAAAGGCCTTCGACGACCTGGCAACCCCGAACCTAAACGCGGATGTCCACTCAAGGTGCCAGCTGCGAGGTATTGTGAAGCGAGCCGAAATTTATACCTTAGAACTTATAGGGTTTAGGCTTTAGGATGGTTTAGGGTTCAGATCCAGACAACTAAGGCTTGAAGGTGCCAAAGCTTCAGAGGTTTGAGAATTCGGGGCTTTGGATATGATATGATTGGATCTGGTAGTCTCACGAATCCCGAACCTTTCTGCAGCATCAGCATGTCTACCTCTAGACTCTAGCCCATTCCGTATGAAATCCACCTCTGACAGCATGACGGATTCGTGCGGATCTCTTCTATATTACGAAACTACATGAACATGGGAGTCTGAGAAAACAGAAGACTTTAATGGAGACCTCGAAGAGTGTGTGGGATCCGTGAGAGGAAGACTGCGAAAGCAAAAGACAGAGAACACCACCCATATGCAGGGGCCTGAACAATTAGAATAGGGGTTTGGCGCCCATTGTACTATACTATATTTGGGCCCCTATATTAATTATCCCTGTTGTTCACGATTGTGCACCGCACCCAAGCCACGAACCAACAAAGCCCCCGAACCCTCAAAAAGCACATCAGGGATTCAGCAAACATAAGAGACCACACGACATACTGTCCAGCGTTCACCGGGCTAGTGCTCGAGAAATAAGAGGCACACCTTCAAAATATCCATACGGTCTATATGTGTCATGTACTTGTAAATACATGGGAGTTGCCGAAAAGTCGGGGTACCTTATTTGGGGGTCCTTATAATAAGGATCCTGCCATTTTGTGTACTATGTTAGGGTCCCCCTATTTTCGGAAACTCCGACATATCTATGCCAGTCTGCAGGACGGCCTTCTGCTTCCCACATGCGACACCCGCCCGACAAGATCAGCCTCCATGGACAGTGAGCACTCCTAAACCCTGAAACCAAAGCACCCAAACCGCAAATGCCAAGGGACCCCAATAGTTGGATACTTACAATAAGGATGTCAAAATCCGGTAAACCGAATTTAAGAACTACACCGCAAAACACTATAAAACTCCAAAAACCCTGTAAACCTGTAAACCTTGAAGAACCATGTAAAGTCAAATAAGCACCCTCAGACACCCCAACTTGAGGCAAGTCTCACACCGCCCGGACGTCGAGCTCTGGCGATGCCAAGGCCAAGAGCAGCGCAATGGAGTCGTCGATTCCTGCTCGAAGGCCGAGGCTTCAGGGTCCTATACGGTTTAGGGGTTTAGGGTTTACTTGGTTGCCCAGCACACCCCAACCCGTAACGGTAGCCGTTTTCCTGCAAGTCAATTCTAAATAAGGTGACTTCCAAATAACACCTATAAGATACCTTTACACCCTGTACAAAACGCACTGTCCATCTTATTCTTCCTCTTACTCTTCTTGCTGTTGGTCTTACTGAAGAACGATGGGGCCATCATAGCGGGCAAGCTTAGCAGTTTGGTGTTCGGGTGTAGTTGCCGGGTTGGGTCTAAGGGTTTCGGAGGGTTCAGGGCTTGGGGTTTGTGGCTTCGGGTTTTGAGAATCCTGTTGGCCCTTATGACGGGCTTCCACGGTGTTGGCAGGAGTGGGGCTGAGAATGAAGACTCAACACTCGGTTCAGGGTTCCCTAAACCCGCTAGTGATTGAGGCTTCAGGGTCCTATACGGTTTAGGGGTTTAGGGTTTAGGGTTTTAGGGTTTAAATTAGGATTTTAGGGTTTAGGGTTTAGGGTCCTGGATCAAGTTTTATGCAACGACAGCTGCGGATTCTTCAGGGGGCTCAGGCTCTTTCGTGGCTTCCTGGGCAGCTTGTGGACTGGAGTGCGATATTATTTTGGGGGCTTGTTTTGTAACTACTAGTAGTAGTAGTAGTAGTAGCAGTAGCAGTAGCAGTAGCAGTAGTAGTAGTAGTAGCAGCAGCAGCAGCAGGAGTAGTAGTAGTAGTAGTAGTAGTAGTAGTAGTAGTAGTAGTAGTAGTAAGCATAAGCAGTAGCAGTAGCAGTAGCAGTGGCAGTGGCAGTGGCAGTGGCAGTGGCAGTGGCAGTGGCAATAGCAGTAGCAGTAGCAGTAACAACAACCAGAACAAGAAGAATAGCAATAACAATAACAGGAACAATAACAAGAACATGAACACAAACAAGAACAATAACAATAAGAAGAACCACAAGAACGACAATAACAATAACAAGCACAAGAACAAGAGCAAGAACAAGAACGACAACAAACAACAGCAGCAACAACGACAACACCAACAGCAGAAGCAGCAGCCCGCAGCCTGGGTCGGTGCTGATGATAACCGGGCGCCTGGACATGAAAAACAAGGAACCACGAGAATTTCAGGATTCTGGGTTTGGGGGTTGAGGGCTTCAGGCATTTAGGTTTTAGGGGTTTGGGGCTTGGTGATCACAAGTGCAAAGTGAACTGGGAGATCCTTGCAGATCACACATGTGAGGAAGAAAAACTCCCTGCATGCAATGCATCTGGGGTTCAGGGCTTCAGGGGTTTAGGGGTTTATTGTTTAGGGTTTAGGGGTTTAGGGGTTTATTGTTTAGGGTTTAGGGGTTTAGGGGTTTATTGTTTAGGGTTTAGGGGTTTAGGGTTTGGGGTTTAGGGTTTAGGAGGATTTAGGGCTTAGGCGGCTTAGGTTTCAAGATTACTGGGCTTAGGCTTTAGGTTTAGGGCCTATTTTTTAGAATTGCTGACAGAGGGTTCTGGTTGCGAGGCCCGGACCAATACTGCACAACTACGGCAAAGAAAAATCAAAAGATGAGAACACCGAGGCCCTAATTTCCATGAGCACTAAAGCCCTTAACCCCAAAGCGCGAACCTCACGATATCCTGCAAAGCACCAACACATCCCTGCTAAAGCCCAGTAAAGCCCCATAGACCCAAGATGCCGTCGCCTCTCCGCCACTGTGGCGCAAAATGTGGCGGCCGTTGCCAGCGCGGCGAGTGCTGCGCGGAGCATGGCTTCAGCAGGGATCTGAGATCGAAGGAATGACAAATCGAAATCCTACATAGCAGGATTACAATAGTAGTCAACACCAGTAAGGTTTCAGGGTTTCCGGGTGGCAAGAACTACAATAGTCAAAACTAGAAATCACAGTCGCAGTATCGGTTTGTACATAGCGAGATAGCTCCGGCAAGCCACTGAATGATCGTGTCCAGGAGATAGCTCAGGAGTCGACAAGCAAGCAACAACGAACCCAGCTGCTTTCAGCTATACTTGTCAAACGCTAGCTTTGAAGAACAGTATGCCGGACATATCTGTATATCAGTCTACCGATATTGTACCTAGAACTATCTATTTATAGCTATAACCATAACTAACAGGTATGATTTTCCTTCTAACGATAACTATAAGCTGTATACATACGTATATCTATATCTACATATATATATATAAATATATATATATATATATATACATATGCGTGAACATGTTCACAGCCACCACAGGAGTAGCCATGCTCAGCCTCGCAGGTCTTTTTGCAAAAAACATGAACGTTCTCGGAAGCTTGATGATCAGGTGCCTAGCTAGTTTTTGAGTAAGTTTCCTGTAAGGGTTCTTTAAGGGGGTTCTATACAGGTTATTGTAAAGGTTCAGTATGACGGCCTGTGCGCTTAGAATGGAGGTTATTTTGGAGTTTGCTATCCTGTACGCATATGGGGGCTATCAGGGGATGCTACTAAATACTATTTCTTCCGGCCCCTATATTCATTCCCTTAGCACGACTTCCGGGGCACATCAACGCCCACTGCGAGGGTCCCGTGTCCACTGTACAGACTAAGGGTTCGACCTCAGATGACTTCGGAACGCGAAGGACTTCGGCATTCAACAGAAGTTCAAGCGCCCTCAGAAACGCCGTCGATCTGAGGACATGGAAGAAGGATGCGAACCCAAATCGCAGGACAACCCTCGCCGAAGGCCACTCTGTGATGCAAACAGCAGCGAGCAGCACACAGCCAAGCTCGCTGCTTTTGGAATCTTTCGTGTGTTCGTCGGTATGCAACCTACGAAGTTCTAAACTCGAAACAAGCATTGGATGGTGTGGAGATGTGTAGTGTAGAGGTTAGCCAAAACTGATGGTAGCAGCAAGTGCGCTTTAAGTTTTCTGTACAAGCATTCGTCATCGGGCAGGGACGAACACAGAGCCGAGACCGCCGTCGGCATTGTATAAAAAAAGCTATGTAAGGCGAGCGAACATGCAGGTAGAAAAAAGCACAGCGGAGGCGAGCCACAGACGGGCTGTCCACTGTACAGACCACGGGTTCCACGTGACATCACACCCGGTTGAAGCATGATGCCATCGCGGACTCGTATCTTCGGACAATCCGCTGCTAAGGGACAAGCAGTGACAAGCAGACAGCTTGGCTGGCTATCTCTGGCTTCTTCCGTTTCTTCGAAGCTGATGTCAGCGACAATGCAGTACATCCTAGCTCATGCTGTCCTTGGACTCAACCCTACTGTAAGCCCTAAACTCCACGAACCCCCTATACCCTAAGCTTCGTGCAGGAAGACACATTGCTGCCTCCTCAGGCGCTGCGCCATGCGCTTGACTGCTGAGAGAACATCTTGAGCCTAAGCTGGCCGGCACTAGTTGGCAAGACTTCCCACTGAAACTGGTCGTTGTTGATGTAAAGGACGTCGAACTTCTTCCCCAACTCCTCCATGAGTTCACAGGTCTTGCCGTAGGTGAAGCAATCCATAGCCGGCCTTCCGGTCAGCCTTTGTCGGATCTTGGCATTGGAGCTAGAGCTCTGAGGGCTCACGAGCAGTAAGATGGCCGAGATTTTGTAGCCCAGCCGCTGGAAGTAGGCCATCGATTCTGCGTCCGTCATTGGACTTGTACCGGTGACCGGCAGCAAGATGTCGAGCCCCTGAGAGCCAGCTCGACTAGCAGCATCCCTCTTCCATGTTCGCATCTCCTCCGCCAAAGTCAGGTGCGATGTGCACGCATCTTTCTCCAGCTCTTGCAGGACTTGATGACCTCCATGGGCTTCGTAGAATAACTCTCCGTCGAGGACCGTATATCTTTCTAGGCCAGCTTGCGCCAGAATCTCCGGGTGCTGGCGCCAGGTGGTGGTCTTTCCAGCACCCTGAGGGCCCACGAGAAAGACGAGCTGACTGGTCTTGCATGGTCTCCCCTGGCTCCCCCTGCGGCTGCTTCTCATCAAGCCCGCCTTGTCCAGAAACGACGTCGATGTCCATGACCTGAGCGCAAAAAGTGGAATGCAACGGAAGCATGCCACTCGCGTGTCGTTCGTTACGCCTAGACTCCACAGCAGAACTATCCAGCATCTTTCCCTCTCGCTCGACAGCAGACTGAACACTGACTCCCTGGTGCTTAGTAGGGAATGGGGGAATGGATCCCTATAGTAGTCCCTATATAATCCCCAACAATAGTTTCCATAATCCATTCCCCCATTCCCTACTAAGACTCAGTTGCTGAGTTCATCAACCCCCCAAAAGTGTACACTTTTAGTTTTATACTGGGTACTATTATCCCAAAAAGTGTAAAGTGTATCCACTCAGCTAGTAAGAACCAGACAGCTGAGCACGGCACGCGGGAACTCCGGCTAGGCCGAAGACTTCGAAGCAGACGCGCGCCGCTTTCGCAGGCCCAGCAGAGGTGAGTTTCCGCCAGAGCCGAGGAACGTCTCCAGAGTTCTCCACAAAGAAGACCGAGCCTGGCGGCCCTTCTTCGCACATAAAGGGATTATACTATAATTATAATAAGGAACCCCCTAAACCTAAATGGTATAGGTAAGTATTAAGGTCCCTATTAGTACAGAATGGTGAACAGCGCCTGATGCCATCGTCAGTCTGAAGAAGGCGTGGATGCACTCGCGGAAGGCTTTGTCGCAGCCTGCGAATTCGGAGGCCCGACCCGTCTCTGCCTCTCGGGCGCGCGCTCGGCGCAGAGCCACCTCTTGAGAACAGAAGACGGGCAAGAGGTGGAGAACGTAGCCCTGGGCGCGCAGTCTTTCCACGTAGTCCTCCGGACGGACAGTGGCGATCAAAAGGCTCCTCTCCTGGCGAATGGCCCAGGACAGGAGCTTTTCCTTGGCTAAGGCGGTCTCTTTCGGTGATAGGCCCGGCTGGGCTTTGCGGATCAGGTCCCCGTCGATCGTTGTCCAAGGCTCCCGGAGCAAGCAAAGCTCAGGGCATTGAAGCGCCAACGTCCCGGACTTCAGCTTCTCCATGACCGTGCTCTTGCCCACTCCTGCGGGACCGAAGACCACGAAAGCCTTGCGGACCGGCGCATCGGCCACGCCATGGCCGCAACTCTCCGAATCCTCATGACTATTCCCACCCAGACTCTGGCATGAAATCGCCGAGAAGTACTTCTTGCAGTCAAAGCCTGGGTTCGTGTTCGAGTTACCATAACAAAGACACCTTATTATAAACTACTATAGATCTCGGTTATGGTAACTAAAAACCCAAGTTCCTTAATTAACCCTAAACCCTAAACCCCCCAAAACCCTAAGAACCCAGAAGCCGGGGGGAGTTGGAAACGGTAGGATGTCGGAAACCAGGACCGATGGAGGAAGGAGCTGGAGGTCGGGTTTCTCTTCCTCAGCTTGACACTTCGGAACAAAGAAGTAAGATTCTTAACCCTCAACCCTAAACCCGGTTTAGGGTTTAGGGAAAGATATGCTGCTCCGTGGGGCTCCGGAGCTCGATTACGTACGACATGCCCCCGCCACCCTATCTAATTATGAAGTCACCTACCTTCACCTACCAAACCTACCAAACCCACTTTTTTGTCGGGTCCCTATAAACTCCATATTAGGGTCCATAATAAGAACCTACAAAAAAGTAGGGTTTGGTAGGCTAAGGCATAATGCAATTCTCCCTCTGTCACTCCCTCCCTGACTACATCCCTTCGTCTCTCCGGTTTTCATCCTTCCTAGCAGAAGCGTGGAACGGCAGCAATTAACAGGGCAGCCCGAAAAAGCTGAACTCGAAACGTCAGGGCACAGAACCTCGGACCCGCAACTACCATAATGTAGGAACCCGATTAAGAAACCTTGGGCCTTTATTAGGGTTCCTTATATGGATCCTACTATTTTGGGGTTAGAGGCCCAGGATTTCTGAATCAGGTTCCTACATTAATCCTGTTTTGGCCTCGCAGCGACAGCATCTTCCTTCCCCTTCCGACAAGGATGACCAAACCCGAAAGCCTGCAAACCCCGTAGATTCTGGATCCAGGCCCAAAACCCGCTTCTGCCGCTGGTCCAGCATCCTCCTGAAGTCTGCAAATGCCAAGGATCTTCAAAGTAGAGCTGTGTCCCTGCTTTGAAGACATCGCCCTGGCTCTGCAACCTGGCGCGAAAGGGAGTGGAGGTGGGGATAGGGGGTTCTCCAAATTGGGGTTTGCAAGAGTGACACTTGCTTTTTCGGGATTTCGTTCGGGTTTAGGGTTTAGGCTTTGTCATGGGTTTAGGACATAGGGCTTTTTTCTCAGAAGCCCCCCACCTTCGAATGGTCTCTTGCAGAGACATGTGCCGCGACATGCAAGACAAGGTCCAACAGTGGCGTACACCAATCCTTGCATCTAGAACTGCAGAACAATCTGACTTCCTTTTTCTTGTTCCCACAGCAGTTCATATACAGGATTTCTTGACTAGGTACCCCTGTTGAGGCAAGCTAACCTACATACACTCCTTAACCCTGAAACCCACAGAACATCCGGTAGGGCCTAATAAGAACCCTTAGGTCAAGCTTTAAGCTCCTGATAACACCAAGCCAAGGGTCTGCAAATGAAGGGTCATGAAGTGACCCCGACGGGCCCCGTGACAAGGATTCCGCATAGCTGTGGTTGTATGGAACTGCAGATCATAGTCGCTCAACTCTTCCTCAGACACGCCGTACACCTGGGCGATTTAGGGTGCGGGGGTTCACGGTTCTAGATGTCCGAAATCACTAAGGCCGTAAGCCCTGTCGTTGGCTTGTCCTGCCAGACCCTGCCCAACACGCCAAATCCCAAAGTCATTCACAGAGCTGAAGCCTCAAACTCCTGTACCCAGAGCCCAAACCGGCAAATCCCAAAACACCTTAACGCCCTCAAACCCTTCACCCCCGAAGCACCCTGAAACCTACAAGCCGCAAAAAAAACCCTACGGCACACAAACCCCTAAAAACCGTAGACGCTACAAGGATTCAAAAATCCCTTCCGGTCACCCATTTAGGCACCCTGGTAGTGACCTAGTTGCTGAGTTCATAGGCCCCAAAAAGTTTAAACTTTCAGTTTTATAGTAGGTACTAGTATCCCAAAAAGTGTAAAGTGTATCCACTCAGCTACTAAGGTGAGCCCTTCAATGAACCCACAAGCCGGCGACCTGGGTCAAATGCTCGAAGATGTCCGCTCGGAGCTGCATCAGCTCTGCCAGGTGCTCGGGGCCCAGGTCGCGCCAGGTCATTAGATACTTCACCTGCTTGGAGCTTCGTGGGTAGTTATAAGTTATAAGGGTTCCTTTAAGGGTCCCGTTAAAGGGATCTAGAGGGATTCTGCAAGGGTATAGGGTTTAGGGCCTACTTGGTGGTTCATGGGCCATTATAAGTGGGGTTATAAGTTATAAGTAGGGTTACTATAAGTATAACCCATATTAGGGGACATATAACCCCACTTATAACTACCCATGAACCTCCAAGTCTTTCGAAGGGCCTTACTACGAGATTTTCATAGGTGGTTTATGCTTTGCAGGGGCCTTACGGGGTTTCGTCGCGTTCTTATAGGTTGTTGAAGAGTCTGATAGGGCCCTTGGGCGGGACTGATCAAGGGCTGTATTTGCAGCATCTGGGCCTTGGTTTAAAGGCCAAGCTTTGGGATGTAGTTCAGGAATGCTCGCTAGAAGATACTGGACACATAGGTTGCAAGGCTCTGGAACCCAGCATGAAGACAGCATTTTCGCAATAAGTTGATGGTTCATATTGTCATAAGCAGGAAAAACTCCCAGCGAACGCACGGAGATAAGTCGCCGCTGAGGTCTGGAAGTCGGAGAGCGGCTGGACCTGTGCACTTCGCTGACGGATCACGAGAAGCACGAAGAGCTGTTGCAGGCGAAATGAAAAGAATGAGGTTGAAGGTAATATAGCAGAAAAAAACTGACAATCAACAGCGGCGAGACGAGCAGCGACGATAACGACGGTAAGAACCAAAACTTGTTCGCAAGACAACAAAAACAAGAACAAGAGCAAGAGCAACCACAGTAATACTCGCACCGGGAAGAAAACAAGTTGGAAAAAAACAACGCACCACTGCCGACGACAGCAAGTTTTTCTAGCAGCTTTTGATCATCACAGGAACAACGCCAGCATCCATCCGACAACCAAGCACACAGCTCCAATTCTTGCATTGTGTGTCTTCTTCAGTGACTATGTTAGGAACTGGTACGTGCTCTTTTTGCCCAGCGGTAGCCGCCGCGATCTCGGCGTGCTGATTCTGCTTCTGCTGCTGCTGACTTCTCCTGCTGCTGCTACCACAGCTGCTGCTACTACCCGCACTAATACCACTACTACCACTACGATTATTTCTACTACTACTCCTCCACCTCCTCCTCCTGCTCCTGCTGTTCTTGCCGCTGCTCCTACCACGCTGCTAGCAAAACTTCTGTTGCCGCTGCCGTGGGGGCTGGTGCTGCTTCGACACTGCTACTACTGCTGCTGCTGGTCCCTGTGCTAACCGACGAATCTTATCTATTTTTGATTGTTGCGATGTATGGGAATGACAGCCAGAACCAACGCAACAAAGTCGTCGTTCTAGGTGTCTTCGCGACTCCCCTCTCGGCATCATGTAGATAACCCAGATGTACCCATGCAGGGCTATCGGAAGAAACGCAATGCGAAACCACTGACTCAAGTTCATTATCATGTCGTAAGCATGTCGTATTGTATAAGATAGTATATTATGCTGTATAATAGCATATAAAACAGTATTGTATAAGATCGTATATTCTGAGTGTATAATAGTATAGTCGAATATAGTACAAATAACATAGCCTACTTGTCGGGTATCATGGGGAACCAAAGGTCAACCTTTTTCATAATACAAGGATTATATAGGGATTATACTACCCCAAAAAGGTTAAAGGTTACCTACTCTACTTCTAACATACGGTTGATGGACAAAATCTTGCATGACCCATTATAAGGAATATACCATAATTCCCATCCATCAACCGTAGTATATTCCAATGGAAAGCCCTAAGAAGCCGGCAGGTTCGTAGTCGAAGGTGTGATCTGCTTCAGGCTCGCAGGCAGGGATGCCCTCCGGCTGAAACCATGGGCTGTCCCGCTGCAAATCCTGAGTTGCTGAGTTCATAAGCCCCCAAGCAGTATACACTTTCAGTTTTATAGTGGGTAATATTATCCCCAAAAAGTGTAAAGTGTATCCACTCAGCTCCTAAGAATCCGGATGAACCCACCAAGCTATGAGGCGAAAGCCCTGAGGCTGAAACTGGAGATCTTTGGGCGCTTTCGCTGCTTGCACGTAGTCGAAGTAGCTCGGATTGGGTCGTATCATCCATGATCCGCAGCGCCTAGAGACACACATTAGCTTCTGAAGTCGCGCATCTGGGACCCCCGCAACCGGAAGCCTAAACCCTGAACCCTAGTAGGGTTCCTCATTATAGCTATACTATACTTACCATACTATACTGTACCATACTGTACTATACCCCTGAACCCTGAGCCCGAAAGCCCGCGCCTGACAAACACGGGATTCTGAGCCGCGAGGCGAACCGTCGCGCAATTCCGGCAGCGAAGCTCCGCCCAAAGGAACTTCGGCAGAAAGCCCTGCTGCAGCAGCGCCTCAGGCTTCTTTGCTACACGTTCTTGGGCCCGGTTTTCAAGAGTTTTCCAGAGTGGTAGAAGGTTTTGGGGTCGCTTACAGGTTCCAGCAATACATGTGTATGTGTATTCTGTTCATATGGACACATTTATTATCAATGCTTCATATTCAGCTTTTCTGGATCAAGTAGGCCGGATTGAGGTTGTAGAGCAGATCTTATACGATAAATGCTCTCGGGAACCTCAGGAATGCATCGTCAAAGTACTTATGATTCAGGGCCGTGCATTCGGGTTTAAGATTGATTGTTTCTCGCTGTTTACGGCTTCGCCACTTCAAGTCCTAGCGCAGCAATGTAGTACACAAGGGGCGCAGATAGGAGGGCTATACGCGAACGAAGCGACATACTGTGATGGACAAAATCCTGCATTACCCATTATAAGGAATATACCATAATTCCCATAGTGTAGGGTCCTTGGGGTCATGCAGGATTTTGTCCATCAACAGTAGGAAGCAGAACCTGACTTGCCAGAGGAGCTCATCAGCACGACAGTGTTCCCAAAGAGCCCGTGGAAGTCCGTGGGCCAAGCAGTTCAAACGAAGATGCTTACTGCCATAAGCCTAAACCCTGAATAACAAGACTCTAAGACAATACTGAACTTAGACCCTTAGCAACAATCATAAATTTTATCTGTTTCTTAGGGATTATATTAACCAAAGACTAACTAATATTTCTAAGTACCCCTAAGAAGACCTTCTCAGACCGAGCCTAGTAGTGGAGTCTACCTCACACCGAGCCTCATAGGAATAGGTGTCGGAGTCTTCGATCACCAGCCGTAGTTGTTGGGCCTGAGCCGACCACCCAAAATAACTTAGCGTTTAGGGCATAGGGTTTAGGGTTTAATAGAACTGAAAACTCTAAATGGTGGGGGCTTTTAAAATTGCAGGCCCCTGTTTTGGCTGGTCGCGATCGTCAGCACCCTTCATGTTAAGTTTTTCCTCAGGTCCAGGAAGCTCACAAAAATCCCCTAAACCTTTAGTTAGATTTTAAACTCCTAGACCTTAGCGCCAATTTCCTGAACATGCTAAGCCTTAACCCCCCTCTAAATCTAGCACCCTGAAGCCCAAAGCTCGTTTTTAAAACCTGAAACCCAGGAATCCTAAAACTCTAAACTCTAAACCCTAGCCCGTCGAAGCCCTAAAGCCCTGAAGCCCATGACGCTAAAGCGTCAGGGTTTAAGGTTTAGGGTCGTAGCTCAATGCAAGTTGTCATAGCAATGAATCGTATGCTTGCCTTCTTCGGGTTGCTTGAGCTAGGTTCTCGAAAAAACCTTTGTCCAGTACCTTGGGGGAACTAAAGGTTGACCTTTGGGATCATATAGGGATTATAGTACCCCAAAAAGTTTAAAGGTTACCTACTCTACTACTAAGAAACCCATGCACAAACCTGCAAACTTCTAAATCATCAACACTTAAGCGCCTAAACCCCCAGACCCCGAAACGGCTAGATCCTGAACCCTATATAAACAAGCCTTTTAACCCCCAACCCTCTGAAGCCCAAAGCCCCTAAACCCTGAACCCTGGAAGCCCTTATCTCACTGGCCCAAAAGCCAAGGAAATAAAAGTTGAACCTTTCAGAATCGACTACCTTTTAAGAACCGAAAAGTTTAAAAGTTGAGTTTACAGCCAAGAAGTTACAATCATAACCTTCGTGAAATCCTAACATAAGGCTTTCATAAGTAACACAAGCTCCGGGGGCCGATTATACTATACAGGGAACCCTAACAAATCATCTTATCAAGTATTCCAGCCTGTATATGAACACTGCCTAACCCTAAACCCTCAACTCTAAACCCCCTCAAACTCCCCATGGCTCTTTCGGGCCTCCAGCTGCCGCTCCTCCAATGCTTTCGGCCACTCGAAGGCGGTCATCCGATGAGCTTGGGCAAGAAACCTGGGTTTAGGGTTTAGGGTATAGGGTTCAGGGTATAGGGTTTAGAGTTTAGGGTATAGGATTTAGGGCTTAGGGTTTAGGGTGGGCTCTCTCTACGTAGCCCCAAATTCTATACTCGGTGTCTATTTCAAGTCCCCGGATGTTCTTTCATAACGAAGGTTCTTTCTATTTTCTTTCATAAGGCTCTGAGTCAGTAACGACGCGCCTCTGGTTCTTTCTATATTAAACAATACGGGACATTGAAATATCCCAAATCGATTCCTAGTATTTACCTGTCCAGGCTTCCTGGGTCTGGGTTTCGTAGGTTTTCAATTTCTGAGCTACATGTAGAGCCGGGTTTAGGGTTCGCTTCTCTTTGCAACAAACTCTCTACCTCGGCCCAGGGTGCCTCAAAGCTATAAAGGCTTTGGGTTTTCGGGGGTTTCGGATTCCTAGTTGCTGAGTTCATAGGCCCCCAAAAAGTTTACACTTTCAGTTTTATAGTGAGTACAATTATCCCCAAAAGTATAAAGTGTATCCACTCAGCTACTAAGGATTGGTGAAGTTGGAATCCACGAAGGTTTGGTTTTCTCAGCTTCGCAGGGATACATATATCTATACATGTATATGTATAGGGTGCAGGGAATTTCGCGGAACTATGCTCAGAAACTGCGCGGGGAACTCCAAGCAACTACGCCCGAAATTCAAGAATCACCGTCATTTTTTTCAAGACGCTGGCCAAAAATCGAGAAACTAGGAAGGCATGTTCGGGAACATTTGCCAAGCTCGCCCCACAGCATGGCCATGCATTTCTAGATGCCATCTAAATGCATACGTGTATCTGTCCGCCTCNAGGAAGGCATGTTCGGGAACATTTGCCAAGCTCGCCCCACAGCATGGCCATGCATTTCTAGATGCCATCTAAATGCATACGTGTATCTGTCCGCCTCAACCCCCCACCCCCGCGGAAGCGAAGCGAAGCCAAGCTAAACCATGCTGCCAGCTCCCCCCGTAAAGTCACCAGGCATTTCTACGCGCTTTCTAAATGCATATGGCAACATGTATTGAAGTAAAGCCCAAGCATGACTGCATACATACATATATACACACCTACATGTAGACAAGCCAAGCCAAACCATGCTGCCAGGCAACAACAAGCAAATGTACAGACGCACACACTACATACTGTCACACTTACTTACATCGGGAAGTCCGCATGGGGGGGAGGGGGCCAGCCCCCTCCCCTCCAATGAGTCACCCAACTCCCCGCCCCCACGGAAGCCAAGCCAAGCCATGCTGGCAATTCCCCCCGTAAAATCACCATGCATTTGTAAGCGCCTTCAAAATGCATATGGCATGTTGTTTCTGAATTTCTGAAAAACGCGGTTCACAAGCCTTGCTGCCAAGCTCGCCCCACAGGGTCGCCATGAGTTTCTAGATGCCATCTAAATGCATACGGTCACCTGTACCTGCCCCCCTCAAAGCCCACCCCCGCGGAAGCCAAGCCAAGCCAAGCCAAGCCATGCTGCCAATACCCCCCGTAAAATCACCATGCATTTCTACGCGACTTCTAAATGCATATGGCATGTTGTTAATGAAAAATACGGCTCCTTATGTTTGAATTGTGCCAAGAATGTGTCTGAAAAATGCCGTTGAAGATTCCTGAAAAGATGCTCGCAGTTTCATGAGCATGCTTGCCCGAAAATCCCAGATGCTTCCCGAAAAAGTTAGCACTCTATATGTGTATATATATATGTATATATACTCTAACAGAGCCCAACACCCTGTCCTAATTATTAAGGCCCCTTCATTAGTTCTCGAATCCTTGCAGGTCGGGGAATCGAAAGTAGGGCAAGTAGGGGTGTGATGCCAAAGAACAGCCACCTTCTACCCAGCGACCTAAGGAGGCAAGAAGTAGATTGAAGAAGGCTGAGGAACCCTCGCAGATGTATTCATGCAGGTCCATACGTTACAGTACCCACCCCAAAGCTCCGCCCAGAACGCTAAACCTCAAAGCCCGTTGTATGACCAGGTGCTCGCTGAAACCATGAGGTTCCGGCAAATGCCGGGAATGAAAAGGAAGGCTCTGTACGTCCTGCACTTCTTAGGGTTTCATTGGAGTTCGTGCCGAAGTTTCAGGACACTCGGCGTCGGGTTTTAGCGGTTGACAGATTCAGGCGTTGAGGGTCAAGAGTTCAAGGATCAAAAGGTTCGAGGGATTCGGGGTTTAAGGCTTGACGGTAAGATTGTTGTCACGTGCAGAGCAAAGCGCTTTTGCCCATGATGGTTGTCGTTCCTCGAATACATGTGAGGAACCGCGGTCCTCTTGCAGTTGCGGCTGCAATGCCCAAATCCCCAAACCCCAAACCCCCCTGTGTGCAAGTTGATAGCAACCGTTCCTGGTCTGTGCTGCTGTCCCTTGCGAATGCTGTTGCTCGTCTTGCTGCTCTACTTTTGAGGTCTTTGTGCTTCAGACAAGAACCGATATGCAGGACGCTTGAAGAATGGATCCCTGCACCATTTGACCCGTGTGATGTGCTTCGTGTTGCTTGGCCCACTTTTACCATCATTTGGCCCACCCCGAGGTGCAACGGGCCTTGGACGAATCTTGCGTTAGCTGTTCCCACTAGTTCCCACTGACTCACGGAACCCATGGCTAGGCCGGAACCCCGAAACTTGCCATGGGTTGCAAAGAGCCTTGTGCTGCGCTTTGCCATGGTGGAAGCTTTTTGGTACCTCTGCGGTGCCAGCCAACTTCACTTGGATCTTCACCCCTGCCATGGCAAAGAGACAGTGCAAGAAACGCGATGGCTTCCCTTCTACCGGCTCTTGACTTGAGCACTGAAATAAGCAACATCTCAGCAATGTGCCAACGGATTTTACTCGGTGACAACATGGCCACCTTCAGCCTAAGCCCTGCAAGAATCCTGAACCACAACCATCAATCACTAACCCTAAGCCCATGACCCTAGGCCCTTAACCCTGAACCCTACTTGGAGGTTCATGGGTAATTATAAGTGGTTATAAGTGGGGTAACTATACTTATAACCCATATTAGGGGACTTATAACCCCACTTATAACTACCCATGAACCTCCAAGTACACCTCTGCATCTCTCAACTTCAACCCCTAAAGGTCAACTTTCCCTGAAGCTGCACAGCTTTCAGGGTTTAGGGTTTAGTTTAGGGGCTTACTGTAGGGGCCTTGATAATTAGAATAGGGTTTTGGGGCCCAATATACCATAATTATAATAAAAAAGGGAACCCTCAAACTAGTACGTATTGGTAATTATTGAGGCCCCTATATTGAGCCCCCACAATACCCCTTATAGTAATCCTTACAGTAACCCTTATAGAACCCTTATATCTGATAGGGATATCCCATATAAACACCCTTATCATGAAGCCCATTAAGGTAGGGATATCCCCATAAAATGCTTATGCTTATGTGCTTTTTGGGGTCCCTATTGTAGACTCTTTATAAGAACCCCAGGGCTTAGGGGGTTTTTCAGCCAAGGAGAAACGACGGAGCTCGGGCCGAGCTCTGGGCCGTGACAAAGCCACCGTCACTTGGGCGGTCGACGCAGAGAACGGTGCCGCTGGCCTCGAGAGCTGCAGGGCTTTGGGGTTTTGGGGCTTCGGGTTCGTTTTTTGGGACTTTATATTTAAGTTCCCATAAGGGGGAACTGTGGTAAATCATGTTGGTTTCCATGTCGTGGTAGCTTAAATGAGGCTCCTTCTCAGACAGCACAGGTGGTTCGGAGGGTTTGCAGGGCTATGAAGATGCATAGTGTTTATCCTTAAAGGGTCAGGGAACTACAGTTAGAGAGCTCAAGACGTAGCATTCGTCGTTTAGGCTTTACGGTTTAGTGGGCTTCAGGTGCAGGTTTAGCATCGTGCACGGTTTAGGGTTCTTCAGGGCTTGGATTTGCACCTGGGGTTTAGAACTCTCTTCTTCAACAGCCGGGTCCCAAAAAGTTCAAACTTTCTAAGATGGAGCTAAAATATCAGGCCAAAAAGTTTAAAGTTAAGTGTTTTCTTTACTATTCAACTCTGGGGCCTTTTGATTTGGAGTATGCCAAAGGTGCAGCTTTCCACTGATTGTCACAGGAGCCCTGCAAGGTACTCGGCTTGTGCAAGGAGTGGACAAGGTACATTTCTGGTACCCTAAACCCCTAAACCCCTGTACCCTAAACCCCTAAACCCTCAACCCAAAACCCCTAAACCCTCTCACAGCCGGCCGTCTGATTCCCGGGCTCCTCCATGCCGACTCGTGAAAAGCCGCAAGCGGAGCCCTAACTCGGACCATCCACCCCACATGAAGCTTCACTGCAATGCCCCTTTGCCGAGAATAGGACAGTGTGGGTTTTCAGGGCATAGAAACCCTAGACCCTAAACCCTAAACCCTAAACGTTCTACTCTAACCCCAAAGCTCCCATAAGATTCGGCAAATAAGATTCCACAAAAGTCACCACGAAGTCCGATCACAAAAGTTTCAAAGAACATCATACAACCCTTGAAATCTCGTCTAAGCCCTCAAAGACCCGATATAACAAAACACCTACAAGAACCTAGTAAGCCCTCCAATTGACGGAACCCCAAACCCTTGAACTAAGCAACAAGCAACCCCAAGCCCTCTACCTGAAATACTACACCCTACAATAACCTAAATTACCTCGGAACAACAAAACCCTAAACCTGAAATCTTAAACCCTGCAAAACCCTGCAAGCCATAAACCTTGCAAAACCCTCAAAAATCCAAAACACTATACACTTAGTTCACCCTGAAGCCCTCCAAAACCCCAAGGAGCCTCAAGAACCCTGTAGAAAGGAAACCCTAAACCCTCCAAGGCTGATCTAAACCCGCCAAACCCCTTGGCAAGACCCCTAAGCCCAACACCGCATACAGCAGACAGCCTAAAGCCCAGAGGCCAGAAAAACCTAAACCCAAAGCGTCCAAGTGACAATATAGTAGGCTCTTACTGGATATTTTGGGCGCCCGAAGTCTATATACTATGCTGTAACTTGGACCCTGTGGGAAAGAGCCCGGGACGGACATGGATTTGCTTGGCCCAAGCGCCAGGCGCCATTTAGCTCCGGATGACTCCGGCTGACGGTCAGGCGCACACCTGCGCCACAGATCGTGAGGCATTTAGGGATTAACTACGGGGGTTTGGGAGACTCGAATTTTTGGGTGGCTTTTAATTCTTGGGGCTTTACGTTTAAGTAATCTAGGGGTTGAGGGCTTAAAGGCCTAGGAATTTTCGGGGTATTCGGGCCTCTGGGTGGGGGTTTCGTTGCAAGTCTCCGGTCGTGGTTCAAGGATGTAAGGCTGGAAGCCACGGCTTCTCGAAGGTCAGGGTTCCTAAAGGGATTTCCTTACTTACCTTTGGTTAGTAGGGAATGGAGGAATGGGGTACAATTATAACTACTACTACTACTACCACTACTACTACTACTACTACTACCATTCTTCCATTCCCTACTAACCAAAGGTAGGCTTAAGGGCTCCCAAAACTGTTTCTCGTTAAAGGGTTTCTTGGTGTTGAGCGTAAGGTGCAGCTTTCGATGCTGCTTCTCCGCCGATGCGGTGTTGAGGTTTGGGGTTTTTGAAGCGGAGGGTGTGGAGGACTGGCATTTTGCCACTGTTCCTGCTTTTCCTCTGTGTGTATCGTGTAAGATTCACCGTCACAGTACAGACTGAAGCACCACAACTCTCGACCCCTGAACCAGTCCATGGTTGCTGCAATATCAAAAGTTTCAACTTCTATCCCTGCTTGGGTTTAAGTACTCATAGACATGCAAAATGTTACCCAACTATGGCACAAAGTAAGTAAGGACCTCTGTAAGTCGAACGGAGTTCAGCTGTATTTGGGAACCCCGCGGAGAAACCTCGAACCCAAGAGCCCCAACCCCAAACCCGACAGCCGAAACTCTAAACCCCACACCCGAGCCCTCAACCAGAAACTTAGGCCTTTAACCCCAAAATTACAAACCGGTACGTTCCTAAACACAAACCTCAAACCCGAAACCGTTGAAGGCTGAGGGCACAGCCGTCCCCAGGCTTTAGGAAGCTCTCGTGGTGAGAATGCGATGGAATTCTCCACGCCGAGTAGTCCACCTGGCTCCACACTACTTTCGGGTCTAGGGCTTCAGGGCTTTGGAGGTTTTAGTGGTTTAGGAAGTTTAAGCATCAAGTTCGCGAATCCCGTTGGCTCTAAACTACAACCTGAAATCCCATGCCTCTAGCTACGGCTGAGGGGGGGGATATTTCCTGCATGCTCCATAACAAGGAACTGATGCCATGGCAATGAAGTTATCAGTAGTGGCATCCGGACTCGCAGGTTGGGAGCCTGATCAGGGGATCTTCTTAAAACTTCATCCTTGCCGCATCTGCTGCCAAGTTTGCGTGAGAGTTTCAGGGTGTGTGCAAGAACATGACGATGAACGGCCTCATTCGTATCGTCCTTCTCGACCTCACCTCGTCGTCATCGCCATCGGCATCATCATCTCATCACTCTGACCATCAGCATCGTCGCATCGTCATAACTACATCGTCATGTTCTCATCACCTTAACACTCATCATCATCATCATCATTTTTATTATCATCCTTATCATCCCCATTTTCATCATAGTCATCGTCCTCATCTTCATCTTAGCCTCATCCTCATCTTGGCCATCATCATCATCATCAACATTGCCATTGCCTGAAGCAGCACGGTTCATCAGCAAGGTGTTGTCGCACCTGACCCTTAGCAGCTTAGCATTACCATCTTCGCTGCAGCTATCTTCGTTATGCTGGGGGGAATGAGACCAAGGATGATGGCTCACAGAGATTGGCAAGCGGGTGTTGCACTGCGCATAATCACAACTCGCAAATGCCCACGCTCGATATTCAAGTGCCTTTTCGGGATACTGACTATCAGAAGAGCTTCATCTCCAGAATTTTCACGGCGAACATCTGCGAGACCCAAGACAGCCGCCTGCTTGTTCCATCGCGTGGAAAGGAGGCGTTCCTGCAGGTTGGTGTGCCAAATGCTGGACGGCTAACATACGCTGAGCGCTACGCTGAGCGCTTTCTCCTGTTCTCATATCGCATTAATAGTTATCACTACCATGTCCATGCTCGGGTAAACACACTCTGTATATATATATATACATGTGTGCACATACATACATACATACATACTTACATAGAGGTATGCCTATTGCAATTCGTCGACGTGGGGATCGGGCATCAAAGGCAAACGTGGCAGTCGCTGTCTAGTCGATTTTGATGTGCAGGGTTTTGTCTTCGGAGATTTCTCGAGGCTAATTAAATGGTCCGATGTAGGGACCCTAATGCTTAATCCGCAGGGGGTTTTAGGGTCCCGTAATCGTGAACAGTTAGAATAAGGAACCCTACAAGGAATACTGCCAGTAGGTATTTAGGGCCCTATATTAGATGTAGGGTGCAGGGTGTCTGACTCCTTCTCGAGCAGGTTGCGGAAAACCTTCAGTGAATCCACGTCCTCTCGCATGGGCAACGCCTGAGAGCCACAGAATTTGTGGATGGAAGAAAGCTAATCAGAGGGTTTTGTTTAGGTTTTAGGGGATTTGCGGGTTTAGGGTTCCCGGCCCGCAGACGCACACAAGCGCACAATTCAAGCAAAGCGAGGACAATGCTCAACATTTAGACATGCACAGTTGTATGATGTGTAGCGCGAAGGACGAGGAGGAGGAGCAGGTAAGAGCAGCAGCAGTTGTTAGCAGCATGCAGTAGCAATGGTAGCAGCAGTGGCAGTCGTCGTCGTCGTCATCGTTGCCGTCGTTGGTCTCGTCGTCGTGACCGCAGTCATGGTCGGAGTAGTTGGAGCACCATGAGGCTTACTCAGCAACATTGCTGCTTCTATGACGACGCCTACAACTGCCACCGGGCAGAAGAGCCGGCAAGTAGAATCAGTAAACCCTATAACCCTGAAGCCCTCACGTAATAATCGAAATTCTCAACACCCTAAACCCTGAACCTTGCCCAAGCCCCAAACCGTTAAACCCTTCCAGTAGGGTTCAGGGTTTTTAAGGGTCTCGGGAGCCTCCAAACCCCCAATGAAACGTAGCCGGAGCTTTTACAACCTTTGAAGTATACTGGACTATAAGTACAAAGAAAAACGAAAGTATGAGGCGTATCAGGATGTGAGGGAATTATGCGGGGGTTTTGGGATGTGTTAATATTACTGATTATGCCGCTGTCTGGGTGGAGCGCCATGGCTTGTAGGCATGCGCTGCGGCTAAGCCGATGGTCAGCGCTGCTACAGCTATGTTTATGGATGTTGTGTACTGGGGTAGTGCAAGTTGCGAGTGATGTTGCACGATTGCTGAGCTCATCATGTTAAGCCAGGAGCTCCCGTGTTAGCATTGGATGTAGGGCCTAGCTAGTCTGGATTTTCGGGCGATGCCTGAACTCAGTGTGCCAGCCCTTTCGTTTCCTGGTCGCAATAAGGTGCGCACACACGCACAAATCATTGTCATAATCACGACCTTGAGCCACATCCGCGGAAACTCCCCTGTTGATAAACCTGAAAGCCATGACAACGAGAATGACAATGACAGAGGCAGTCAACATGGTGCTGGTGCTCCTGGCAATGACAAACACTGGGTCAAGATAAACAAAACATGGAATAGACGCAGGATTAAAGGGATCCCTAAGCATCCCAGAAAACAAGATGCCCATTGGTAAGAAGCCCCCAGGACCGATGGCATGCGAAGCACCCCTTAGCTGGACCCCCCCCCCCCCCCCCCCAACAAAGCCCCCAAAGAGGGCCCCTTCCCCGACCCCCCCCCCCCCCACCCGAAGCAGAGCCCTTAGTAGAGACCTTATCGTCCTTCAGACCGTGGGTATCTGAGGCCGAATGGAACGAGTGGGGTGTAGTCGGGGGTCCAAGTACCGCTCAGGCTCTCACACATCCCCCACCTTGCAGCGCATCTACACCCGGTCCCCGGCATCACAAAGCGGTCCAAGGGAATGGACCTCGGCTCCCCCAAACCCAAACCCCAACCTGAAGCACCCTCCGAGTTTTTGTGACATCCGGCTCAGAAATGGCAACTATGAGCTTTGAGTACTCTTGCGCACAACAGCTCGGAAGCCGTCACTTATGCTCAACAGTAATATAGGGGCCTTAAATCATTAGAATAGGGCTTTGGGGCCCCTTATACTATAAGAGTAATAAGGAACCGCAGGTAACTACTAAGGCCTCTATATCACCCTAAACCCCCGAATCCTTCGTGTTCAGGAGATACCGGAAATTTCGCCAACTTTTTCCGAGACTTCAAGCAGTTCTGTCTCGGCTCAGGGAGCTGTCAGGGTATCTTCGCCCACGACCAGTGACTCCAATATCCCATAATTAAGGAATTAAGGAATATACCCTAAATTATAGCAGGATCCCAAATATGATTTAAGGTAATTATGTTCCTTAGTTAAGGGATATTGGAGTCTCTGGGTGACGACCAAGAGCAGGCAGTCGGTGGAGGGAGAGATGCCCCTTCTTCTAGAGGAGCTGCATTTTAAAGGAGCCCTTTTCCACCGGCACTCTCAGGGAGGATCGTTGGAGAGGTAGTGGGAAGCCGTCGCCTCCTTCCCCTCTCTGAGTCCTTCTTTGCGGCTTGGGGACGTCGTTGCCCGTCCACGGCCTTCACACAGACAGGATTGGTGTAAGGAAGACCATTACCTACAACAGTCAAAGAGGCAGGAGCAAAGAGCAATCAGAAGTGTTTCGGTGGGGCTTACAGAACACTTGCTGAGTTCCATGTTAGTGCTCGTGCCTCTGTCCATGCACACCTCGACCGCTCATGGGGCTTTTCCTCAAGATTGAAAGCCATCAGCAGCAATGCTAAAATACTTTTCGCTCATTGGGGGGGCCTGAATAATAATCAGAACAGGGCTATGACTATGGGCATGTTGTAAAAGCTGTATAGCAACTATGCGGCTGCAGGGACATTATTATCAATCATTCCGACCGTCACATGACCACAGCAACAGCAGGCCTGCGTCGCGCGCTTCTTCACGTCCTTGGCCATCGACGCTGCCGTTCCAGTGAGGCCAAGCAAGGAGAAACCGTGGGTCATGGTCCTTGGCTTGGCTCAGGCTTTAGGGTTTGGGGCTTACGGTTTGGGCTTTCGGTTGAGGGTTGAAAAGGCTGCGCAAAGCCCAGGGGAATCTGGCGGTTAAGCAGCAGCATCCTTGTACCTCGAAATGGGGGTGTATGGTCCCTAATGCCGGGGTTGTGGGCTTTAGGAAGGTCTAGGACGGTTTAGCGTGCCAGGTTCTTGCATGTACTGCGGCAGCTCCTGATGCTCGTCCTGACTGTGGCTTCGCTTGTTCAAAGCTAGGATTGCACAATGCAGGCCCACTTTCAGGACAGTCCAAAACGTGAGGCCTAGAATCCATTAAAGCCCTGCAAAGCCGGATTCCAACCCCTTCCGAAGGGAACCTTACACTTGCCTTCAACAATCCGGTAGCCTGTAGTACAGCGAAAGCGCGATGACACTCTCAGGGTGGAACCCTGCACCCAGGGTCTAGGGATTAGCCTGCAAGATAGCTGGCACTAATATCCCAACTAAAATCCCTACGCAATTACTGAGGGGGCATGCTTACTTCAGTAAACACTATAACCCCAAGCTCCGTTGGTTCAGGGTCCAGAGCCCATGGCCTGAACCCACCAACCCTCCAATCAACATGAAACGTCTATCAACCCCTGTAGGACAGCATATTCCTATGATGTCCTGTATAAAGCACTTATAGACAACCTTTCAAATCATACGACTTCATGCAATTCAAGGCACTTAGGTGTTTAGCAACACATCGAAGCCTTTCCAGGCAGCCTCATCGACTTTCGAAATGCCTTGGAGCTAGTCATGTAAGGGCCATCTGAATTAGATTCCAGGCATTACAAACTAGGAAGTACAAGGGGATACTACTTGTAGACTACTTGTACTGATGCTGCTGATGCTGCTTCTTAATGATAACAATGCGATGCAATGAGTATTCTGATAGCATTTAATCATAACCATAATAACCATCATAATAAGCGAGCATCACCATACTACTGGTAACAATGACCACAGCTATGCAGACGCCTCGTTGTGGGATGATACTTGGGGATGTGCGCAGCGCGACGGGCCTTCAAACTGTGGAGCTTCGTCAACCCCATGGTTGCTCGATTTGGGAGGTTCGGGGTACATTATTTTGGGGGTCCTTATAATAAGCGTCCTACTGTTTAGGGTACTATATTCGGATTCCCCATTTTCGGAAACTCTCATTTGGGAGTTTCCGAAAATAGGGGACCCTAATATAGTACCCCAAATAGTATCCTTATTATAAGGACCCCCCAAGCCCCTCAAGGTACCCCTCATTTTGGGAAGCTCCCCTTTGGGCTTTCGGGGTCAGGATTTGCAGCTGACCACGCGGCCGTCATCCATGAGGACCCCATTGAACCCGTTGTAAAAGAGCCTTCATACCGCTATCGCCGTTATTATGTTCCTTGAACAGAGGATGGGGATCCAATAATCAGGAGTCTACATAAGTTGAGGCTTAGATCCAGATTCATCAAATGGCGCGGGCGGACTTACGACTCAACAAGAAGCAGTCCTCCTCCCTCAAACTTCCAGTCGCAGGCTTAGTCTCTCACAACATTCTGCCATGTTTTAACCCGTGAAACGTCACCCAAAACCCGGTACTTTCCACAACTCGTCTGAAACCCTTAAAGCCGCAAAAGGCCCAACAGCTTAAAGTCACCAGGCTAGTGTTTGGGCCTTCACGATCAAAATAAGGTTTGGGCAGTCATCAACCTTCGTTATAGTAGAAGCCAGAAAGTTGGAACATCAATATCCTCATTCCCTTAAGGTAAACTATAGGGGATCCCAGCACCAAACCTCCTAAACCCATGTTCCAACTTTCTGGGGTTCACTGTAAANTATAGTAGAAGCCAGAAAGTTGGAACATCAATATCCTCATTCCCTTAAGGTAAACTATAGGGGATCCCAGCACCAAACCTCCTAAACCCATGTTCCAACTTTCTGGGGTTCACTGTAAAAAAAACCATGGAACGCTGGGTAATTCTTTGGGCCCATATCCCAAGGCGGGTCGAGCCAGGCGGCCGCCAAGCTTGCCGCCACCCACGGCAAAGGGCACGTCGCCTCTGCAGAGAGGGTTCTTGCTATAAGGGATCTAAGGCAAATAATATGGTCCCCTATACCCTTAAAGGAACCCGTATAGGTCCCTATTCTGGTAGCTGAAATTTATATCCCTTACAAGAACCTACAAAGGCCCGCAGAGCTTGAAAAAAGGACTTTCCTAATGCAGGGATCGCCGTCAGGCCCGTAGCATTTCTACTTATTCCGACCCCAATATTACTTGGAGGTTCATGGGTAATCATAAATGGGGTTATAAGTCCCCTAATATGGGTTATACGTATAGTTACCCTACTTATAACACGCACGAACCTCCAAGTAAGGCTTCCGCTCGGTAAGCTCCAGAGGAACTGCTGTGCTTTTTTCGAATTTTGGGATGTGGGTTTGAGGGTTTAGGGCATTAGAGGCTGCAGGACATGGGGTCTGAAGACTTTTTTCGTCGTGGGGGTTGGATTCTGTAGGGTGTTCAGCCTTTCGGGAAAGTGTCTTGGATTTAGGGTGAAGGGCTCTTTGGGGTTTTCGTAGGGTACTGAAATGAAAGCTTGAGAACTTGTGGCACTCTTGGTGTTGGTGGGTGTTTGGTGGCAAGCTTCCTTTCGGATTTTACGGACGCTTTGTGGCTGAAACACTCGAGGTGCTTGTTTGAGAGGGCCGGTGCATATGGGAATGGAATTTTACATAGGCCCAGTGGTACGATTCTTATCTAACCGCCCCCAGACTGAAACCGGATGAACCCCGAACAGGGGTGAGCCTGGACCCCGAACAGGGGTCGTGAAAACCCCTTACAAGCCTTACTTGAGCTTCGGTAGAAAGACGCCAGATTCGAAGGAACCTTACAGAAACCATTTCTAGCCACCCAAGAGCCCATGAACATCCATGAACCGCAAACTCCTAGACTTAGACCCCCAAAACCCCAAACGGCTTCAAGAACCCGGCTGTGCCTATGCCCGTGTCGCCGGCCGCCCAAACAAAGGTACAAACTCGCCAGACGTTCAGCGCCGCAGCGAGGAGGGGGGACCTGCACAGCAATTCTTCGGTTAACCTCCTCCTTAGTAGTTTCGCGTTACTTTGTATTGTAAAGGCTTGTCGTTGTCGCGTTTGAGATGCATAGGGGTCTCAGGCTTTGAGATTTCGGGGCCTAGGGTTTGGAGATCTAATGTTGCTGCGGCCTAAACCCGGAGACTTTAGAACCTCAAAGCCCCAAACCAAGATCTAAACCCTAAACCCTAAAACCTCAACCCTAAACCCTCAAAGCTAAGCGCTAAACGTAAACCCTGAAAGCTTACCCTCGGACCCTAAACCCCTTAATCTAGGAACCTGATTAAGAAACCCTGGCCCTATAACCCCCAAAGAGTCGGATTCATAGAAGGAACCCAAATAAAAAGCCAGGGTTTCTTAATCAGGTTCCTACATGGGAGTTGCCTAAAATAGGGGACCCTACTATAGTAGCCTAAATAGTAGGATCCTTATAGCCGAATCCCACAGCCGAGGACAGCGCGTTGAGAACTTCGGAGAAATCTTCTCGCGCAGCGCGCGCGTGAGCAGGTCCGCGTCGAAGGGCAAAGGAGGATTCCTGAAGCAGACTTTTCCTATGAGTATAGTGCAGTATAGTATAGTATCAGTACATAGCTTAGTACAGTGCGGTATCGTCTACCATAGTCTATTTGTACCGCATAGCATAGCGCTAAGTACCGCATGATAGGGTTGCGTTGTATCGACTGGCGTAGTATAGTTTAGTTTTATGAAAAAGCCCAATCGCCAATGCTTTTGCAAACAATTCCTTCAGCCTTTACATTCTTCTGGGTTTTGTGACGCGTTCAAGGGACGTAGGGTCTGCTTGTCGGGCTGGAACTATGTAGGGAAGCGGAAGCCGTACGGCCTAGGCAACAGGGTTCTGAACCGAGCTTGAAGACAAAGGCTGTCAAGCCAAGCGAGAGAGAGAGAGAGAGAGAGGTAGGGAGGGAGGGAGTGAAGAAGAGAGAGAAAGAGAGAGAGAGAGAGAGTGAGAGAGAGAGAGAGCGAGCGAGGGAAGGAAGGAGTGAGGGAGTGGGAGAAGAAGACACAGAGAGAGAGAGAGAGAGTGAGAGAGAGAGAGAGAGAGCGAGCGAGGGAAGGAAGGAGTGAGGGAGTGGGAGAAGAAGACACAGAGAGAGAGAGAGTCAGAGAGAGAGAGAGAGAAAGAGAGAAAGAGAGGAAGAGAGAGAGAGAGAGCGAGCGAGAGCGAGAGTGTGAGAGAGAGAGTGAGACTGATGTGACAGTGAGTGAGTGATTGAGAGAGACAGAGAGAGAGAGAGAGATCAAGACAGCCTGTCATATGCCTGTCAAAAAAGGCCTTTTCTGCACACCCACGGAAAATTTGCCGGGAAAGCAGCCTCCGACGACTCGTTCAAAAATTACCAACATTATGTCTTAAGGTTCCTTTAAACAAAATATACTATGATATCTCTCAACCCAGTTCTAATTATTAAGGCCTCCTTAACACCCAAAGCTTGGGCTGAGCCAAATCAGACTGTAGAGCAGCCAAATCTGCAACAAGGCTTCTAAAGTTGAGAAACTTAAAAACCCTGATGAAGTCTTGCACCCTAAACCCTAAATCTTGAACCCCAAGCCCCAAATCTCAAAGCCTACATTGGAAACTCGCCGCGAGGAAAATCAAACAAGCCCAATCTCGACACTTCCGTCTTTAGCCAGGCTTCCGCACCCCGACCTCCACACGGTACCGCAAGTCCGTGCCTCAGACAATCTGGGGTTTAGGGTTTGAGGTGAGCATCGTCAAAAGGAACTCTTGCAACGAATCCTTATAAGGAAGCCCTTGTGGGGAACACTTACAAGGAGCCCCGATGAAAAATGTGCCGCAAAGTCTCGGAAGCCCACAAGCGGAGGAAGAAAGATGGTCAGCTGATGCTGGTAGTAGCTGCCTGGCAGAAAAACGGCCAGCAAGAACAAGAGTATAAATTATGGCCAGTCATACGGTTGATGGACAAAATCCTGCATGACCCTAAGGACCCTAAACTATGGGAATTATGGTATATTCCTTATAATGGGTAATGCAGGATTTTGTCCATCAGCCGTAAGAATCCTAACAAGACTGCCCAAAATTATCATCGTAGTAACAATAACAGCAAACACCGGCTTTTTGTCAGAAAAAAATACCAGTAATGACAAGAATGGTAATCATCATCAGGGTTATAAACTGTATGCATAGTCATAAGACTGCAATCGAGAATACCAGGAACGAGAATCCTAGTCACGGTTACAAAAACACTGCCTTTTGCCCTGGGTAGGGCTTTGTCGATACTCCTGTCGTCTTTGGCAACGAACATGCATCTGCCGGAAGACCCCCTGTTGGGGAGTCAGGCGGAGTCTTCTCACTGTCGTGCTGTCGCAGTGGTCGTCCTGGCCCTCCTTCAGAAGCCTTCTGATTCTCCCCGACATTGTGACTAGTGCTGAAAGCTCATGCTTCTGCTGTTGTCCCCAAACCATATAATAGGACCCCAAAACCAAAAACAGTTTTGGGAGAGCAGCATAAGCCATCCACAGGCACCCGGCTGGCCTTCACGTAGCCACTCCGACACCACAACCTGGCTAGGCGACTGTGACCGGTTTAGGGTTAACGGGTTGAGGGGTTTAGGTGGGCTGTGGTGCAGGGAAGGCAGCTTCGCGGATAGATGTTGCAAGGCTCCGACCCTTGACGGTTTGCGAAGCATGACCAAATCATGACTCAGCAAAGAACCCCTACCTGTCCTTCCGCGCTAAACTGTTTCTGCCTTGGCTGGCACCGTCATCGATTCTGCTACTACCAGTATGACTGGTCTGCTGTGTCTGATGGTGACATCGTGCCTCACAGCGTGGCCGCTCCTCCAGAAAAAGCGGCCGGCTGTTCAGCTGACCTGTCATTGATCTCAGAATGACTTCGGAATGCAGGCTGAAGCTTTCGATAAGTCCAAGCTCTCTACGAAGCTCATATTTATCGTAAGGCATATAAGCCAACACATACATCTTATAATATAGAATGGCCCCAGCATTAGAACAAACCCTGATGAAGCCTATTCTGTCTGTTAAAGCCGCTGGATCCCTGTTCGACATGTGTCAACATGTTCGTTTGCGTAATATTCCTCTTACGATGCCGGAGTGCTCGCTCTCGACCCTCAATACCTTGCGGTATATGTCCGATTCCAATAAACGGGCCGTAATCGTTAGAACAGGGCTTTGGAGCATAATTACATGGGTAACTACACAGGGGACAAACTAGATACTATCAATGTATTTCTCCGCCACCTATATTACTTGAGCTCGCCGACGGAGAATATTCCCCCTTTCCTCCCAAGCCATTCAGAAACTCTCAAATCCATAACCTGGGCAGCAGGCCCGTCAACAGGTCTTCCGTCACCAAGTACCGTTGCAGGACGAGGTCTTCACCTCCGCTGCTACGGACGGTTGTCCACATAGCAGTGCTGCTTCTACTGCTGCTGCTGTCTTTCCTGCTCCTCCTCCTACTGAGCGCCGGCGGGAGGGTCTGTGAGGGATCCGAGCTATCTGCAGGTCGGCTCGGGGGTTTGGGGCTGCTCCTCTTCTTTCTAACTCCTACTCTTCTGCTCTTATTATCATCATTGTTACTATTGCTACTACTATCACTACTACCACTGATTACCACTGCCACTGAAACCACCACTGCGACGATGACTTACTTCTACTACCATCACCACCGCCTACCGCCCAGCAAAACTATACAACCGTGACAAACAACGCCTTTGCATATGATATCGTGCGGCAATGAAGCCATCTCAATAGTGGTACTGACAACAGGAAGAACACTTGCAAACACAATCATGGAGAACACGAATAGCAATAGCCCCACTGGCAAAGGAAAGCAACGAGCCAATTTGTCAACAACTAGTTGTCGTGATTGCAAGCAAAACACCTACTTGTCCAGTACCCTGGTGAACTAAAAAAGGTTAACCTTTGAGAATGTATTGGGATGACATAGGGGTTTTAATGCCCAAAAAAGGCTAAGGGCTACCTACTCGACTACTAGGAAGAAGCTCCGGGAGATCCGATCTCGCCAGGCCACAAGATCTCGAAGTGAAGACGAAGGTGGGCGGTGCCAGCAGCAAGAAACCAACGGCCTCGGCCTGGAAGAGCTGAAGCTTATGACCGCTGAAATGTAGGAGTTTCCGAAAATAGGGGACCCCAATATAGTACGCTAAATAGTAGGATCCTTATCATAAGGACCCCCAAATAAGGTACCCCTAATTGTCGGAAACTCTAAACTCTTATAGAGCCCTTTAAAGGAAGCCTTATAGTACCCTTATAGTAACCCTTTAAAGGAACCCTGAGGTACCCCCTAATTTTCGGAAACCCCCATGTAGGGGCTCCCCTAGGGGAGGCTTCGGGCTCGAGGCCTCCTGAGGTTGTCGCCTTTGGGCTTCAAGGGGTTTAGGGTTTAGGTTGGGGGGTTAGGGTTTAGGGTTGAGGGAATTACGGTTTAGGGGTTTAGGTGCTTAGAGTCCAGGAGTTAGGGCTCGGGTTACGAATCTCTCTTCTTCAACAACCGGGCCCCCAAAAAATTCAAACTCTTAAGATAGAGCTAAAACATAAGGCCAAAAAGTTTAAAGCTCCCCCGTTCACTATCTAAGTAATTATAATGAGGGCTCTGTGATATCGTGGGCTTTTAAGTAACCAGGGAGAAAAAAGTATAAACTTTGATTTCATAATGGTTCCTTCAAGAAAAAAGTATTAAAGTATGGTACTCCAAAGCCCAGTCTATCATGGGGCTTTACGGCCTTAGGTTTTCGTGGTCGCCCGGCGCCTGTCGCTCTGCGACGGCGGTCACGGGCTGGAATTCCAAGACCAGGCTATTCCAGACCTCCGAGTCAGGGTTTGGGGTTTTGCTGGGAAACAAAGGGGTTCAGGGTTTAGGAATTTAAAATATGGTGAGTTATAATGGGATATAGGATTTTAGGGTTTAGGGTTTGGGGTTTGGGAATTTTAAAACCATGGTCAAAACAAAGGGGCTTATGATTTTGTTGAAGGACAAAAGTACCCTAAACCCTATACCCCCAAACCCCAAAATCCTAAACTCCCTAAACCCTAAACTAAAGGGTTCAGGGGTTTGTCCAACACGAAGGAGTTTAGGGCTCAGGGTTTGGGCGGGCTGCACTAGACTGCTTACCTTTGGTTAGTAGGGAATGGAGGAATGGGGTACAACTATAACTAATTATAACTAATTGTAACTACTATGACTACTATAACTATTATGACAATTATAACTAATTATAACTACTATAACTATTATGACGATTATAACTAATTATATCTACTATTACTACTATTCTTCCATTCCCTACTAACCAAAGGTAAGAGTGGAGAGCTGAAGGCTGAGGGTAGAAGAAGGTGGAGGCCTTATTCCGGGGCCGTAATGAGTTGCATAAGGTTTGAGGGCACGTTACAATATATATATATATATTTATTTAAATAAAAAATATATATATATATATATATATGTATATATATACATGTATGTAACTATTATGTATGTACGTATGTGTATATATATATACACAATATATATGAAGCTTAATGGGAGGCCCTACAGGCTTGTTGGTAGGTCCTTACCCTACCCACAAGCTGGGTCAGCTTGGAAAGTTCGCGGTTTCGGCAGCTTGGCTTTCGGGAACGTGGTGTTGAGTGTAGATCTAGGTTCCCCAGTAGCCCCTTTATAATAAGGGTACCCTTTTTCCTACTATTCGGTTTTAATAAGGGAACTCAAAAAGAAAAAGGGTAAAAGGGTACTACTGGGGAACCTAGAGATGAGCTTTGCAGGAACTGACCCAGGTCTCCCAGATCTCTCGGCTCGCCTCCCTTCCTCGCTCTTCCCAGAAGCCCCAGTCCATCCCAACATCTCTAACAACGACCGTCCAAGGCCCCGTGCCGACGTGTAAGCACTGCTGTAGCTCCAGCGCGTATTCTTCATCTCCTTCGTGATGCGTATCATGCATTGCGGGATTTCGGAATCTGTGATGGACGCATCATGCTACGCTGCTACATAGGAGTCGGGGTGGATGCAAACTGGCTCTGCGTCTGTGTGTCATGATAAGCCCTAACCCTTACCCCGTACAGGAACGCTTACACAACCCGAGATGATCTACACCCCCATCCGCCCTCCCTCCCGGAGTCGAAGGAACAAATTGGAACAGGGTTCGGGGAACATGTGCCAAATCCTCTTGCGTGGTTTGAATGCAGCAAATGGAATAATAACAAACCCCCTGCTCTTTTTTAATTCGGGCTCTTCACATGGACCCTTCCAATGCTGGGGTCTAGAACCAGAGGGGAACCAGATTGCTACATTACCCGAGGCTCCAACAACCCTCAACGAAGGAACAGTCTGTAAAATCACAAAGTAGGCTTTAAAGTAAGGGATCCGTGCTTCATGGGAACATATCCTTGTACAGTACGGCTCTATTAACCCCTAAACCAATCACCAAGCGTGCGATCATACCCTCGTACTCCACCCTCAAAGAGCAGTTACAGCTACCCACAAACGAACCCTCAGAGACAGCCTTTAAAGACATATCCTTTCAATGCCCTATAGAACCCTTAAAGGAACCCTCAACGAAGCCTTAAAGGAAGCTTTGGTTAGTAGGCCTACTAACCAAAGGTAAGTTAAAGGAACCCTTAGAGGCCCCTTGTAAAAAGCTGTAGTCGGCTTGGTGTCGCTCGCCAGGGCGTAGGTGCGAAGATCCGGTGATCGGGCGGCAACGCGCTCCTGGTCAAGTGGTTCGAATTTTGGGCTTCGGAGCGAGGTGCTTTTTTTAAAGCATCTTTTTCCACCTGCCCAATCTGGTTTGAGCGAGGGTTTAGGGTTTAGGGTTTATAAAGGAAGTTCGTTAGACCGAGGTTTATGGAGTCCTGTAAGGGAGGTTCTTAAAGACGTGGGATTTTGTAGGAGTGAGGTCCCCTTGATTCTCGGATCTTTAACGGTTAAGGCCTGCATGAACACATTTCTTAATGCACGCAATCACAAGGCTTTGTAAGACTTCTTGTAATTAATGTAGGAACCTGATTAAAAACCCTGGGTCCTTATTAGGGTTCCTCGTATGAATCCTACTAGTTTGCTATTATAGGCCCAGGGTTTCATAATCAGGTTCCTACATTAGGTTTTTGAGAGGTTGTGGGGCTTAGAGCTCAACCTATAGTCTCCATTGTAGTTCCTCTTTTTGGTTTAACCAAATATATAATAAGGATCCTATAAGGTACCCCAAAAAAGGAACTACAAGGGAGACTACAGGGAGAGTTTAAGAGTTTCCTTTCTTTGGGGGGGGGGTCACGGGTCCTTAACGTGCTAGGGATGACAGGGTTACTGTAGGGGTCTAGCAGGACCTAAACCCTAAACCCTAAACCCCTAACCCTAAACCCCTAACCCTAAACCCGTAACCCTAAATCCTAAACCCCCTAAACCCCCAAAACTCCCAAACCCCTAAACCCTAATTGTTTTGGGGGGCCTCTTGCGTCATGTCTTGCAGTCTCCGGGGCCCCATGAATTGTTGGGATTACTGGGGCTTCTCAATAAACTGGAGACTATCATAAGCAAATCCACACGAAACTTCACTAAACTCTAACCCCTAAACCCTAAACCCTTCAGCCCTAAAACCTAAGACATTCTCTCAATGAATGCAAAGCCAACAGGGCCGAGAGGCGGCATCATCGACTCCGTCGACCACCTGCTTCTTCGATATCTTCGGGGACGGTTGAGGGTTTAGCGTTTAGGGCTTTAGGGTTTAGGATTTAGGATTTTCTTTTTTGATTGTTAAACTCGTTTTCTGCGAAGCCATCAGATCTCGTGAGGCAACAACGCCAGAAGAACCAGCTCACTTTCGGTTTAGGGCTTAGGGTTTAGGAAAGGCATCTTTTCGGCTGCATTCCTTGAGACTCTCCAAAATTGGTGGGATGCTCAGAGGCCCCGGCGGTTTCCTTCTTGTTGACATGGACTAGGGTTTAGGGTTTAGGAACCCGAAACCCTAAATGGAGTCAAGCGTTGGGTCGATGCTGCAACGGCTTCCAAGCCGGTCCCGCAGAATGAGGAGACTCCGCAAGGGTTCCATAACAGTGGAAGGGCTTAGAGGAAGCCCGATTCACGGAACATCTTCAACCCCAAACCCCCAAGCCCTTAAACCCTAATCGCGGCTTCTAACAACAAACTGCCCTTGCGACATCTTGGAAACTCAAGGTTGAGCTTGCTGGAAGCCAAATGGATCACATGCACGAGACCCGAACACAAACCTTAAATCCTAAGGGTTCCTTTTCAGGAGTGTTGGCTCCCATTTCGGGAGTCTGATTTCAAGATGACGGTTTTGAATCTAGGGTCTTGTGGGACAGCGGCCTCCAGCACCATTTGGTCATGAGCTGCGGAGCCCGCATTGGATCTCGGCAGGGGCAGGGTGTGTGGATCTATGTTCGGTTTAGGGTCTAGGCTCTATAGGCATTGCCGGGTTTTATGGGGGTTAAGGGTTTTCCGGGTTTAGGGTTTCAGGGCTCAGTAGTTTCGGATAGTCGTCGGGTTGAGGGTTTAGCGTTCGGAAAAACAAATCCCAAGGCCGACCCTTGCAAAGAGCTGCAGAAACGGGACCATGCCCCAGAACCCCAAAAACTGGGTTTAGGCTTCCAGGTTTGGGGTTTAGGCCTTAGATAAGCCCACATGCAAATGGGTGCCTCTTCACTTCCAGATTTTTTCGGTTTTACAGGCCCTACACCCAGAACGCCAACCCCCGCTTCAAAAAGCCAGGCCACAGGGAAGGATTCAGCAAAGCCATCCTGAGATCCGGTTTGGGGTTGAGGGTTATAGAAACCTTGTGGTTGCGGATTGTAAGGTTTAGGATACTAGAGTCTGCAGGAGTTGTTTTACTTTCGGGTTTCGGATTGTGGGGTTTGAGCTAATTACTGCGGTTTGGGGGTGTTAGTGCTTGGGATATGAAGGTTTGGGCACAAGGGAGTTGGGTTTAAGATTTCGGTGCCAGGCTGCTAAAGGCCAAACCTTTAAGCCCTAAACGCCAAAATCCCTATAAGCCCTATACGCCCCATCCTTTAAGGGGAGCTGCAGACGGAGGCTCCAATGCCCGTGTTGGCGAAAGGAGGAGTGGAAACCGTCAGGGTTTAGGGTTTGAATCAGGGTTTTTCGGGCCAAATTTAAGGGTTTTTGTGTAGGGTCTGTGTTTCGAAGGCGGGGGTGATTCGATAAACCCCAACCGTCACAACACGAAGATTAATCATGATACTGGCTGCGTCTGCGCTAACACCAGAACAAGAATCATCGTCATGATTCACCATGGACCTATTCTACGCTCCACACCGCCAACCCTTCTGCTTCAGGACGTGCGAACACCCCAAGCCCTATACGAACAAAAGCCAGGTTTCTGAAGCACGTACTGCTCCGACGCAGGGTCCAGCTGTGTCTGTAAACCTCAGCTGTGTGCCCAGCGAACCCCGTGGCTCGACATCGGAACGCTCGTGCAAGAGCAGTCGTAGTCCTCGCCCTCGTCGTCGCCATCGTCATCGCCATCGTCGTCAAAGTAGTAGGACGACAAACGACAACGGTAAGTATATTCATGGTCTACCCACGGTAGCTTTCCATTCAGAGTCAATAGCAATGGTACCTGGTAGTTGCGGAAAGTCTTTGAACACCTGATACACTACCCACCATTGTCATTTATCATTTTCAGCACCATCATTACCGACGTTATCAACAAGAAGACCATGCTCATGCTGTTGGTCAAGGTCCTCATTGTGAAGGAAGGGTTCGTGCAGGTTGGTAGAGTAAACACCTCGCCAAGGATGACACTAGGATAGACGGCAAAGCCAGCGATACATACGCTGAGATCGTCGGATATCGCAAATTTGTTGCTGCCGGGGTTAAGTCTTGAGGGCGTTCCAGGTCCTAGTGTGGTGTGCCTGCCCTAGTACAGTACGCAGTCGCTACGTAACTTTGCAGAATCCCCCTGAAAGCGCGACTTGCAACACTGAGGCCTTGTCCCTTGTCTGAAATCACAGGTAGTCTCACATGTACACCCGATGATTCGAAAATTTGAAGCTTTGCTCAAACGGTCCTGGGCGTGAAATCCCCGAGCACCTACACTGCCGCCGGAGCGGCGCAGGGTTATCTCCAATCCTGCTCTTTTCGGGGGGGTGATGTGGTTTCACAGGGTTTTTTTCGGACTTGCATGAACCTGATCGGTGCGCGCCAAAATCTCAGCAATTTTTGGCGACCCACAGTTGGCAACCAAAACGGCCGTCCGCAAGGACTTGTTCGGGTGCGTCAATCCCACTTGCGGCCAATCAAAAATGCAGTACTTACACAGGATGACCAAATTGTTATCCCGCAGCCATTTTAGGAGCGTGTAAACCCTTGGTCAGACGGCCCACCCTCAACTCAGGTGTCTCGTGGCTAGAGGCTTGGAATGCCATCCGCATGGCTCATGGCCCGCGCCCGTGACGGGCCGACTCCCTGTACTACCACACGGCTTTCGCACTTTATCCTGAGGCATTGGCCCTGGTGCTCATCACAAGGCCCGGGGTGCCCCGGAAAGCGCGCTTTTCCGAGATTCATCCGTGCTGGTCGGAGGATGGGGCTCACCCACCCCAGGCCGCTCCCAGACTCACCTGTCCTGACCAAGGAGGTGACGCGCAACTGCAATTCAAGCATCCGTCGTTCTCTTTCCCTACAGTGGTTTAAAAGCAGCCAAGCCCCGAGAACGAAACAAGAGGGCCGCCTGGCCTAGTGGTAAGATTAATTATACACGGATGGGAGTATTGCAATGTACTCCCGCACTTGTGTCGCAACCGCAGTCTCGTCTGCGCTTGTCTCATTTCTAAATGCCTCGAGGGTAGCGAGCAACTTGTCTTGGCACTGACATGTCTCGCGTACTAAGGCCTTGATTTGCGTGTCACGAATCAGAGGACATCCAGTGCTCGTGCTTGTCCCACAGACGCTCATAACCTTTCCGAAATTGGGTGCCTCGATGGCCTCGTCCTCGATCATTTTCAGCTTCTTATACTCCCACCAGTCGTGCTTCTGGCGACTGAAAGCGTGATCCAAAGTCGCTGCCTCCTGTCGGTACAGCCTGAAGATCATCGCGTAGAATTGGAATTGTATGGGACATGGCACGCACATGTTCATTATCGATAACAGTTTCGTTGCGCTTGCAACCTCAAATGAGTCTTGTACGTTGAGTGTTATCGATGCTGAGAAAAAAGCTTTTCTCACAGCTTGAAAGACACCACGTGTCGGGAGTCTGGCGTGATGCTGAAGATTCGAGAGACGAATTCCAGCCTGCTTGAGGTATCCAAATACTTGTCAAAACGGACCCGACCGGTGCGGTCTTGTGGTTCCAGGGCTAAACCCGACATCACGTTTAAGAACCCAATGGAATACCCCAGCTTATCCCTGGAAATGCTGATGTCATCTCCCTCGTCCCCTTGTGCACGCACGTAACGCTCTGAGTACATCCTGACACCATCATCCCCCTCACACCAGCCACAAGCTCGCGCTGTGAAACATGCAGGTCACGATGAGGCGCAGGTTTCCCCAAGCATTCGGCTTCAAATTATGCCAATCTCCTGCTCCAGGAACTTGCGGGCTTGCTCCGCAATCTCGTCTTGCATCTCGTGGAGGACGTGAATGTACTCTTCGTAGTAATGCTCACATTGGCTGCCCAGTAACTTCCTGATCGCATTCCTACGCTTGTCAACCCGTCTCCACTGTTGCGGATAGTAATTTCAAGAACAAGTCTAAAAGCGTCAAAGATCACAGTGCACTTATCTTTCCACCTGTGATCAGCGGTGTTTTTGAAGTCGTCGCTGTGGCGGAACTTCTTTTTCAACCACTCCATGATCGCTTTCTCGATGATCAGCCTTATACCCTCGCGCGACGAGTCCTCTGTGCACTTGTCAGTCACAGAGGAGTCGAAGCTCCCAAAGTCCGTACACGCGTAACCGCCAGTGCGATACTTGCAGATAAACGCGTGTGGCCTCTCATTCAGGCCGCAGATGTCTGCGCATTTTATACTGCGTGTCAGAAAGAATGGGAGCCTGAACAGGGAAGACTCAATGGTCTTCTTCATCAGCGCGGATTGTGCTGATCCCTGTGGGCCAAAATGCTGAATCAAGCGAGGCTTGATCTTGGCTAAGACCTCGTTCGGTTTAACGAACGCTTTGCACACGTTCATTTTGACCATTCGGTCGCCGCTGTGTGATGCAAAGTTGTCCTCGAGCATCTTCGATGTGAAGGACGTGGGGGCAAGCTCCTCAACCATTTTATACGTAGGGAAGAACAATGATTTCCCACGCATGTCTGATTCGATGGCTGCTCCCGGAACGTCAAGCATCTCGATGTTCGGGTGGACAATGGCCTGCTCTGGAATCCTGTTCAACTCGCTTCAGGAATCCCTTGAGCACTCGCGTGATCAAGGGATGGGGGTTGCCGACCGTGTTGACGACTTTGCAGCCGTCAGGTGACTCCCACCCCACCTTCTAGCCTTCTTGTCGCCGTAGTGCCCGTACAGCTGCGGCAGACCTTGCATTGGCATCCGTGTTAGCAGTTACCTTTATTGCTTGTGAGTACTTGACTGTGAACCCGGCATGAAGATCCTGGCCCTGGCCCTTCCTCCAAGCAGTGCATAGAAGTCTGATTCTGGAATCGCAGACTTTCCTTCGAATGCTATCAGAGCTTGAACTTCAGCCTTTTCCGCTATGTTAAGCTCCACGCTTACCCTGTCCATGTGCTCTATCAGGAGGACATCGTCTCTCATCCTCCCTGACGGTCCGTCGGCATAGCAAAAGACTGGTGCTCCGACATTTAATGTTTCCGAGGCGGCGAAGTCTCGCGACACTCTCCGCTCTTGCTGACGCTAGGCGCGTCGGGCACCTGAGTGGAACCGGATGCCGATCCGGTCGGGATGTCGGTGAGCCTGAAAAAGCCACCTAGGAGTGCGAGCTCGGCGCGTAAGGAGTGAGCGACGAACGTGTCGTTTCTCAGGGTTTAGGGCTTAGGCTAGGGGGGGGGGAGGGGGGTGTTATTAGGCTCAAAGGATTTAGGGTTCTAAGGCTGGGGCTTTATACGGTTTTAGCCCCCTCTCGGGCTGGGGTTTTAGGGCTTCTCATTTGAAGGAGTCCTTGAAATCCCTGTGACCTTAGGCCCGAAGCACTGGGAGTAAGCCTCCTGAACCCACGAGCTCCGAGATGGTGTCAAGAACTTCGGGTTCACGTTTGGGAGTTTAGGGCTGCGACTCTTCAACCGCCAGCAATCTTGCAACAGTGTTGTCGCAAGCACTTTGGCTTCGTGTCGATGGCCTATCGGTTGCTTCTCGCGCAGACTGTGCAAACAGGAATATGTGTATACAGTATACACAAGGCACGGCAATATCCGTTGTACTGCCGTCGAAAGGCTGGCTACACATGTCAATGTCAACACATATGGGTATATATTTTTTCACGTATATGTATATATAGATATGCACACAACATCGCCGCGTCCTGTTGTTGAGCGCCACCTGCTCTGGAGCTCCTAACAGGTTGGCCGATGCTAACAAGAATGGGCACTGTACCAACCCTAAATCATCCATTATATATAAGATAGAAATTATATATAATATAAAGAATATAATATGTTAGGCTTCATCTCCGATTCATGGGCATTGTGCGCGTCAGATTCACGTTTACGTGGGGCTAACATAGGGGCCTTGATGATTCTACTACAGCTACAATACGGAACCCCTCAAAGTCGTATTGGTAAGTGGTAGTTATCTAGGCGCCTACATGGGCTTTATCTGATAAGAATACTCTCGAGAAGTGCTGTTGGAATTGAGACGGGCATTTTAGGGCATGCGTCTATACTTATACTCTGTGTATATGCATACATGGATTGATATACAAATGGTGCACATGTATGTGCACATATAGATATAGGTATATATGCAATATGTATGTGTACATTCATTTACACTTGAAGCGTTAGAGGGTAAGCTCGACAAGCCATGCAAGCAGACGAAACACTTGAACCCTAAACCTCGAGTGGAAAAAACAAACGGCCCTACCATAAGAGACGCGAATTAAGTTTTCATTAATGCTGTAAAAACCTGCTGAAGCATCTAAGTCTGAGTAGTTCACCCCTAACTTAAGAAAACAAAGAAGCCCGAAGCTCTAATTGAAAGGTGGCGCGAGACTCCTCGAAGCTCTGCATGGAGCTTTCGTTGGCATCGGATGCTTCAGAGGCGCCTGTCATCCCGTTTAGGACTGTAGGGCTTAAGCTAGTTAGGGTTTCTGCTTGAAGGCTCTTAGGCTTTAGGGTTCGTGCTTAAAGGGCTTAGTTTAGGGTTTAGGGTTTGTGTTTACATGGTTTAGGGTTTAAGGTTCGTGGTTGAAGCGCTTAGAGTTTAGTGGTTTGGAGCGTTTAACACATGTTGAACCCTGTCGGACCTTCTCTGCAAGAGACGTGCGCGTAAGACCAAACACTTACTTTTAGGGTTCTTAGGGTTTAGGGTCTTGTGCACCCTGGACCCTAAATCCAAAAACGCGTAGCCCTGAAACCCAGATTAAGAGCACTTATGGAACCCTTAACCCTGTCGATCTGAAAACAGGAAGACCCGAAACCCCTGAATGCCCTGAACCGTTGCACTATAAAGGCCCAAAGCTCTGAAACTCCGAAAGACTACTGCAAAGCCTGTAAAACCCGATAAGGCCTTCTGAACTAGTTTGGCCCTTCCAGGCCTTTGAACAATGTTCGTAAATAAGATCCTCATATGCCCAATAGGGGACAAAATGAAAGGTCCCAAAGGCTTACCCAGAAAATCTCTCTAAGACCCCCAAACCCTAAACAGCCAAAAACCACTTAAAGCTTCATCAGGCTTTCTAAATCTCTGTACGATCCCAAACCCCCAAGATTTCGCAACCTAAACCCTGCAAACCCCAAACATCCCCAAACCCCAAACATCCCCAAACCCGAATCCCTGATGGGATGCCTTGGCCGCTGAGGATGCAGTTATCGAAGGCCACGGGCACCAACTCAGAGGGTGGCGACACCACCTGATATAGGGGCCTTGATACAGTACTTGGAGGTTCAGGGGTAGTTATAAGTGGGGTTATAAGTGGGGTAACTATACTTATAACCCATATTAGGGGACTTATAACCCCACTTTATAACTACCCATGAACCTCCTAGTAGAAGCCTAAAAGTTGGAAACCCGATAGCCTCCATCCTTAAGAGTAATGTATATGGAATCCCAGCACTATTTGGCCTCAATCCGGTTTCCAACTTTATGGGGCTTACTATAGTTGGAATAGGGAAACTTTAAGGATTCCTTCCTAAGGAACTTTTTGGTTGACTACTGGTAACTTTTCGGCTGCTACAGTAGCTTTCAACGTAGAGGCTTGGAGATTCGGATTTTTGGGGGGCTCAGGACTTACACAGGGCTTGAGGGTCTAAGGCGTTGGGATGCGGCGCTCCGGGCATTTATAGTAGAAGCCAGAAAGTTGGAACATCAGTATCCCGAAGGTAAAGTATAAGGGATCCTAGCACTAATCCTCCTAAACCCATGCTCTAACTTTCTGGGGTTCGCTTTAGGATTAGGGAGTTCTGCCTCTGGGATTGTAAGGTTGTGGGATTTACAGCTCGTCACCCTATGTAAACCCTCGAACCCTCAAGTCCGAACACACCAAACCCCAAGCCCTAAACCCTAAATGCAGGGTTTTGGGGCCTGATAAGCCTGAAACTCAGGCTGCTGTCGCAGACAGATGCCAAAAATTCGGGAGATGCTGAACGATTCGGTTTGGGGTAGCAAAGGGATCAATACTGGGACTAGAGTTTTGAAGTGTATGGTACGATGATTACAGAGGAACAGCTAATTGGAGGATACTGTTGAACATTTTCCGGCCCCTAGAATATCAGAAGCATGAAGCCGCGACTCAGGAACACTCCTTCTGATGGTAAGCCTAGATGCCTGGACACCACCTCTTGAACACACTGAAGCTACAGCCCCTCTGCTTGCGAAATTCGCCCACCGAAGCCCTGCTGGTATCCCATTACATGTTTTGATCGGGCACTGTTGGCTGCTGCTACGAGGCATCATCTGAAGATAGGTTTTCTGCACCCACCCCGCCTGGGATGCCACAAAGGCCTCAAGTCAGGCAAGGAAGGAGGCGGTTTCGAGGCTCGTTTTCTCGCCCTCTCACTGAAGAGCTTTCCAAACTACAGTTCCTCTTGATGTACCTCCACTCACAGGCTTCTGTCGGCTGTTCGTGTTCATTTTCAGGAGCCCTTGGACAACCACCACGGGAGGAGATTTGTGGTCAAGCTCTACGCCTTGGGCCTCGAACAACACATCCTCCCGTCCCACCAAACCGAAACTGATGCCTCCAAAAACACTTCCTTGACCTACCGAACCCTACAAAATGTAGGTTCTTATTATAAACCCTAATTTGGAATTTATAGGGACCCTACAAAAATGTAGGTTTTGGTAGGTTAAGTCAACACACCTGGCTTCAGTAACAGGGGACTTCCTGGTCGCGTCATTCGGCAAAAACCGCACACGAAGCAAACTCAACCCTCAAAGGGCAAAAGGAGGGACCCTTAAAGGGGATCCCTACCCCATAACGGGCTATATAATGGGTATAATAATGGCTATATTAAGCTTCTATACTTAGGGGTTCTCCTTAAGGCTCCCTCCTTTCGCGCTTTGAAACCCTAAGTCGCCAGCCCTAGAGCCGATAACCGGCAAAGCGAAACGCTAAACACATCCCACAGAAGGAACATGGGAGTTTCCGAAAGTTAGGGGTACCTTATTCTGGGGTCCTTATATTAAGGATCCTACTATTTAGGGTACTATCTTAGGGTCCCCTACCATAAAGCCCCGACAACACCCTAATAAAAAGCCCTGTATGCATAAACGCATCCTACAAAAGCCCCGAATGCAGAGGCCTGAACAATCAGAAATATACATATATATATATATATATAGGCTCGAACCATAACTATGGCTCTGGGCTTTTGAGGTGTATTTAATGTACTTGTAGGAATCGCTTTTCTATACTATACTATACTATACTATATACCATACTATACTATCTACTATACTATATACAATACTATACTATATACTATATACTATATACTATATACTAGATACTAGATACTATACTACACTATACTACAAGACTATAACTAGAGTAAGGAACCCTAAGAGGTCACACGTTGATAAGTTACTGCAAGGGCCTTCGGAAGCAAGGATTATGTGGAATGGGCTCTTAACTCACGCCTGCCAGCAAAAGTCAAGATGCCTGCCATCTTTTTCGGGAACCATGCAGCCTTGAAGCTTAGGGTGTTGCATGTTTTCTCTACATGGCTCCTAAATGTCAGTCTCAGACGCATATCTGCACCGTCTTGACTTTGCTGGCAGGCGTGGGTTCAGAGCCCATTTTTTCCTTCCATATCAACCTGGCTTCCTAAACCCGCTAGACCTGTCTTGACTGTTGCTGTCCGGTGGAGCCAGTTTTTTCAAACAAAGTTGGCGGCACCACAACGAAATCAGCCCTTCCCCCTACCCCCACCCCCTTCCCAAAGCAAAGCCCTGCCCTTGAAGCGCCCAGAATCCAATGCGAAAGCTTCGAAACCGGAAAACCTGCAGAACAGCGTGCGGTAATGTAGGTGCGTGTGTGGCCCTAAACTATACAACTTTTTTTTAGTACGTCCCCTAGACTACCCAAACCCTCAACCTTCAAATTTGCGAACCTTCTGTCTACCCCTCTCAACCCTATACCCTAAACCCTATACCCTAAACCCGATACCCTATACCCTAAACCGTAAAGAAACTCGAAGAAGGCGCCTCGGTTCCGAAGGTCAAGGGCTGCGCCCAGGCGCCCTGGCGGAACAGCGCCTCCTCGAGAAAGGGTCTAGGGATTACTTGGAGGTTCAGGGGTAGTTATAAGTGGGGTTATAAGTAGGGTAGCTATAGTTATACCCCATATTAAGGGACTTATAACCCCACTTATAACTACCCATGAACCTCCAAGTAGGGTTTAGGGCCTATGTAAGGGCTTAGGCGACTTAGCGTTTAGGGGTTTAGGGATTAAGGCAGGGGGTGTAAGTTACATGTTGGCTTGAACTACTTCGGTTTCTCTTTCGTGCGTGTCATTACTATACAGTAAGGAAACATGTAGCTTAGTCCCTGGCCTTTGCTTCCTGGCCGTTAGGTTTACAGTCGAGCTGGCTAACATGCCCGAAACCCTGAAGCCCTCTATACCTTGGGTACTGCCCCCATACAGTAACAGTCTATAATAGGGCTACTATTAAGGGCCTAATATATCTATATTATGAATATTATCCAACTGTTACTGAGTGGGGGCATCACCCAATCTATACCCTAAGTTCAATTAGCCAAACCCTAATGCCAACAAAGCCAAAACGCCTAAGATGACCGAAACGCTGTGCTAAACCCTGAATCTTAATCACACCCCAACACCCCCATGATAGCAAGGACGCCCTTGAACCTCAAGCCATAGAGCCTAAAGCCTAAACGCTGCAAACAACTCTAGGCCCTAAACCACCCTAGACAAGACTCGAAACCAAACCCTACAAGAACATCTCAACCCGAAACTTCCTGAACCCTATAGAAACCGTGCTCTACTTGTTAAAGCCCCTAGAGCACCCCCCTAAACCCTTAAATTTCGGATCTAGGGCTACCCTATGATAGAACCCTAGAGTACACTGAAAGGGTACCGAATTATAATAGTACCATTTAAAGGGGCCCGCTTCTAATAGCAAAGGAACCCCTAAAAAGAATCCCTGCAAAGAAACCCTGAAAGAAATCCCTCAAAGCAACCCCTAAAAAGGAATCCCTTAGAGGAGCCCGTTTAGAGTACCTACCTGGGTAGTTGTAAAAATTCAAGTCGCTTTTTGGGTACCCTAAATAACAGGTGCCGCATGAAAATAGGGACCCAAAAAGGGACCATAATTTCGACAACCACCCATATATAGAAAGGGTATAAAGCTATCAGGGTTACCACTGGCACTATACTATATTATATATATATACTTTACTATTTCCTATATACTATATACTATATACTACATACTACATACTATTAGGGTTTAGGGTTTCGGGTCCCTTTTATAGTACCCACCTTCATCCCAGCTTTTGAGGTCCCTCGCTCTCCTGGCGCTCGCAGCTCAAGAAGCGAAGTCGCTCTTCGCCGCCTCCCTGGGTCCTCAGTAGCGCTGTGAGCTTTGAACGAGGTTCCTTTAAGGGGTTTGGGGTTTAGAGATAAGAGCTTATAGGGTTTAGGGATAAGTGCTTAGGGTTTAGAGATAAGAGCTTAGGGTTTAGGGATTAGGTTTTAGGGTTTAAGGATAAGGCTTCAGGGTTTTTTCTGGGTTCATGATGTTTCAAGGCCGAGGGTTTTGCTTCAGGATCTCTAAATTTGTTATCTTTGGGATGAAGTGGAAGTACGGGAAGCGGAATGAGGGAAGGCTTCTGCCGAAAGATGATTGAATCAGCTGAGGAAAGACATTCTCCTCTTGGTCTTAATCTGTGTGTGAAAATGCTGCGTCAGGGTGCTCACATCTTTGCACAGGGTCGTTGATGATGTTTCTACAGGTAATGCGCACGAGGAGAATTTGCAAATTGGTATCTTGGCATATCGCGACACTGCTATGGCAACCATGTTTGAAGGCTGTTGCATCGTCATTCAAAATCTTCCCTTGTGCGGACACAGCCATACTCGAAGCGAGTGACTGCAGCGCTCTTTCTGCTGCCTGCAACCGATCAGGTTCTGGGAGCCAGAAAACGGATATGGGAGTTTCCGAGAATAGCGGACCCTAATATAGTACCGTTTAGACAGTAGGATCCTTATTATAAGGACCCCAAAACAAGGTACCCCTAATTCTTGGAAACTCCCGTATGGGAGCTTCATACGACACCCGAAACCTTGGAGAATCGAGTCATTCTTGATTAAGAAGGTCCCGAAACAAGGTACACCCAAAACTCCAGACCATCTCAGCCCGTGGCAGCTTCACCCGCAGCCGCGACGTCGGTGCATAGGCAAAGCCGCCCAAAGAGAAGATCACAAAGACCAGGGACCTGGATCTATAGTGCTTTGCTTGTAGGGTTCAGGCTTTAGGCTGTTCTTGATTGAGGGGTTCAGAATCCTAAATCCTAAAACCGCCGTTCTAACTACTCAGACCCCTACGTTGAGCCTCGAAAACCTGCCTTTTCGCAGGGTGCTTGTGAATTCTACATTGGGGTATTATGGCAGTTGAAGGTATGTCCGGATACTTTGAACACACTACATCAGTCCTGAAATCTTGAAATCCTGAACCCCTTCGAAATCCTGAAGCCCGAAAACCCGGCCCTCAGCCTTACACCTTGAATTTTAGGGTGTGCGGTGAGTTTTAAGTTGAAAGAGTCTACGGTTTTAGGGGTCTGCGGGTTTTGGAAGTTTAGGATTTGGGGTTTAAGGGCCTTGAAGGAACGAAACAGACGCCAAGGGGCTCCTGGCCGTAGAACGGTCGCATCGGTAGGAGCCAAACAGGGCTCCTTGGCTGCTGAGGTCCCACTAGGCAGGCTTTAGGGCTTAGGGCTTAGGGTTTTAGGGTTTTCGGCATGGGGTTTAAGGTTTTAAGGCTTGGGGTTTAGGGTTTTATGGGGCCTAGTTCGGGCACAGTGGTTTTCAGTGCGGTTCGGTTTTTGGAGGTTCAGCACAGATGAACGTAACTAAACCCTACCCTCATAAACCCCGGCAAAACCTGATATATCCAAATGAATCGACCCAACCCGACGTCGAACACCTGTAAGCGACAATGACAGCACCAGCAAATGACACAAACGATGATAAGACCAACCAGTAAACGCGGAGCCCAACACCCCCAAAGCCAAAACCCGGAAACCCTGCAACCCTCAAACCTAAACTCTGAACCTCACTAAGCCCTGAGCCCTAAACTCTAAACCCATAGCCATAAACTCTAAAGCCTCAATAAACACCATAAACGCATTTAAACTCTCAACCCTAAACCCTGCCCCCTATAACCTACAACCTCTTAACCCTACACCCTCAAAACATAGGAAAGGGACCTGGAACCGAGGCCTCTGAAAGCCAGGGCACAGGGACTTCATCTCTAGCTCGGTCGCGAAGACCTCCGACTTCAGCCTCTGCTTCGCCGGAGTTCTTCTTCTTTTTAGTTATAGTACTACTATTATCATATTATGACCAGCTATTGTGTTAATCTGGTGGGCGATTTTTGTCATGTTTGTATTGTTTGCTTTTCGAGTCTCTCTTTGTGGGTCTAGAGCGCATGGCGTTTTTGTTTGTAGATCGATTTGGGTATTTAGGATGTTGGGGTCAGTTCAGGGGTTTAACTGGGCTTTTAAGTAACCAGGGAGAAAAAAGTATAAACTTCTATTTCAGAATGGTTCCTTTAAGCAAAAAAGTATTAAAGTATGGTACTCCAAAGCCTGGTTTGGGGTTTTGATGTGGGAATACAGCTTCAACGGTGAGCAAAACCAGCAGCACTGTAAGCGCTCTTCCACCTCTGGCAATGGCCTCCCACAACTCTTGCGGAACGGCTTGAAACCTTATCTCGATGCCACCATCTCGACGGCAAGCACCTGTCTGAATATTCTGGCGAAGAGAGTTTAGGGCTCAGGGTTTAGGGCCGCTTAGGATTACTGGTAGGTTCAGGACCTCCTGATTTTCCAGCCATGCGACGGCTTAACCCTCTCAAATCATGTAGCCAACCCATCCCTGAGCTCTAAACCCTAGGCCCTACATCTTGATCCCTAAGCCCTAAACCCGATGCCTAAAAGCCTAAGCACCAAGAGCCAGGGAACAGCCGGCGGCCAGCCCGTAAAGCCTCCAGGCTCCACGCACCCAAACGCGATGCCGACGCGGCCTGTCGCCGGTGTTTGTTCTTCAGGGGTTCAGGGTGTGAGTTTCGTGTGCGAATATATCTGACCATGCATACGACCGGCTTTATTTGGGTTCCATGGTGAGGAACAAGTGACTCCCTAACTGTTCCAACGAAGACCCCAAGACAGTTTGGTAGTTTTGGGGTTCTCAAACCCCAAACCCTAGACAATACTCGGTGAAATCGGCCCAGCCCGAATATTCAAGAATATGATTGCTCAGGGTTCCTTCATCTGCTTCTACTATAACATATGCCGAAGCCTAGTTCCTGTTTCTAGGCCCCTACGGGACAAAGTGTCGGGTTTAGGGCGGTTTGTGGTTTTTTCAAGCTTTCTTGGGGGGGGCTTCGGCGCTCCCTAGACTTGAGGGTTTTTAGGGTGTAGGGTTTCTGGGGTCTGGGGTTTAGGGTTTGTGGGTTCAGGGTTTCTGGGGTTTAGGGTTTAGGGTGCTCAAAGTTTTTGGGTGTTCTTGTAGGGTTCAGGGCTTACGCTCTTCTCCCACTGCGCTCCGCCCTACACCCCAAGCTGCACGCATGATGAAACTGAAATCCTCAGTGAAAACCGAGCCGAGAACCATGCGCACCTCTGGGTTCGACCAGTAGCAGCCTCCCATATATCACAAATATCCAATAAGGCAAATACAGCAAGCGAGTAGGTAAAGATGGAGACAAACAAAAAACACTCGAATACACATACATTTACGTGTATATATATATATATATGCATATGCACATACATATGAGTGATTGGCGATGGCACATTCACACTCACGAGCACAACTTGCCGGAATGCACAAGTAATGGAACAACCCAGAAAGGCTAAGCAAACTCCTTTAACCCGACAATCCATAAGATCCTAGTCCTAACCTTCAAATCCACACAAAACCTATTTCAGAGTTCTCGAAACCGAATACCAAAACCGCTCTAAAGCAATAGAGCCCGAAGTGACCTCGTCTGCCAGCAGCAGCTCTGCGAAGGGACCTTGTGAAGACTTGAAGATGCGGCAGTCTCGAGTGCAGTGCCGGTAAGTTTTTCTGGTTTTGTTTTGAAGTTAAGTTGAAGTTGTTTCGTCTGCCAGCACCGGCTCTCAACAATCCTACACAGCAGCAAGCTTTCAGCAGAGAATGGTTTCAGGTTCGCGGTTGAGGAGTAAGGGCTTAGGGTGAAGTTTAGGGTTTCGGATGTGTTGCCGGTGCATGTTCGTGTTATCATCATAGCAGGCATTGCTGTCGGTATTGCCAAGCAAAGTCGGGAGAGGGACCAAAAGGGATGGTAACGATGCCTGCCTTTGGTTAGTAGGGAATGGAAGAATGGTAGCAATAGTAGTTTTAATTTGTACCCCATTCCTCCATTCCCTACTCAACAAAGGTAAGCAGAAGGTCATGCTGCGACTCATCTGGGTCTCCACCGCCCTTCGTGTTTCTTCTTTAAACAAAGCCTAAACTGCCTAAACCCCACTTCTGAGATTATCAGACAAGGCCTCCTGGCTGCGATCCTCGGGGCGGTTTCAGGGCCTAGGCCCGAGAACTTGAAACTCTATCTGGGATGGCCTGTAAACACCCTGAAAAATATTCATATATAGGGTCCCTTATAAACCCAAATAAGGAAAATAGAAAAATGTCCCAAAAATCCAACCTAGCTATAGCCACTGCTTTAGTGATGTAGGAATTGTTTCACACTCTCTGACTTCAGAAAGCAAGCACTCTAGCAGAAGCATTTCGGATTTAGGAGTATATTAGTGTATATTATATAGGGTCTTGGGGTTGCGGGGTTTAGAGCTTAGCCTTAGCTTTTGGGGTTTAGCGTTAAGGTTCTGGGTTTAGGGGTTCAGGGTTTGGGGCCCCAAATTATGGGATGGGTATCTTGCTTCCAGCTACACCCCAGGAAGCAGTAATAGACTCTCACGATAATTCCAGCTTTCAAGAACCCAGCAAATGAACGAAGACCCCGAAATAGAGAGCAACACCGAGATAGATTTCATAATTCAGAAACCCAAAAACCAAAACACCCCAAAACTCCTGAACCCTAAACCCCCAACGCTCAACATCACCCAAACCCCCCAACCCAAAACCCCAAACTGAGAGAAGGAACCCTGAGGTCGCCATGAAGGTGCTTATACGGGACATAGAGCCACCTCTTGAAAAACATTCTTGCCAAGAAAGCCCCTAAGCCCGAACACCTAAACCCTAACTCCAAGTGTTATAAACTTAAACGGTAAACCGGAAACCCCAGTCTTAAATCCCACGCCCTACTTGGAGGTTCATGGGTAGTTATAAGTGGAGTTATATTTAAGTCCTCTAATTAGTTACCCCACTTATATTTGTTCAACCTCCAAGTAGGCAATTCGCAGCCCTGTGAAGAAGCCGCCAGCCTTTCAACCGAGGCACCGGTCGCCCCAGCCACACCCGCGGGCTGCCAGGCTGCCTCTGAGGGGTGTCTAGGACTTCGGGCTCCTTTTTGAGTGACCGGGATCCTTAAGGGATTCACCTTTAGGGAGTCTAGTAGTCTAGGGGAGCCATGCACTAAAAATGAGTCGTAACTTCAACACATGCACGTGCCACACACCTAGGGGCAGCACAAGGGACTACTCCTATGCAACAAAACGGCGGTGGCGGCCTTAGAGAAGGTTCAGGTGCAGTTCGCCACAAAGACTGCCGTAGCAAAGCAACACTTGTCCCCTCCCCGTGGCCAGCAGCAAAAATTGCAATTGCATATACATACATTGCACATCCCCTGTCCCTGAGACGAGCAAGCAATTTGAAAGAAGCGCGGCAATGATAAGCCGCCATAAGAGCTTACGGTATTCGGATTCAGTGTATATCAGCTTTGGGTAGGTGCGGGGAGACGGGCTTCACGCTTCGGGGCTGAAGGCTGTACGGTTTCGGAGCCCTATACCCCCAAACTCTACAATGGGGTTAAAGCTTTAGGCTTCAGGGCTTTATGGGTTCGGGGTTCGCGGGTTTAGGGTTTCGGGCTCAACGGGTTTGGGGAGAAGGGCCAAGATCTGAGGGTTAACGGTTAAGGAAATTGCGTTTTCTCCGGTGTGCATAAACTGTGTACAGTTGCCATGACTCTCCAGCTAGAGTCTGTGTAGTCTGTGTGCTTCTGCTTTCGACTGCCGAAAGAAACGGAAGAATTTGGTGCACTGCAGGCCTTATCTTACCCGAAACCCTTCCGAAACCTAAATCCTATATTCTTGCTCAGTGCCCTGAACCCAGTTCCCCAGTCTCCAGCGACAAACCTGTGCATCAGGACCGTAGTTACCCTATATAGTTTCAACACTTCTTTCTAAACAAAAACCATCCAAAAGAAGGAACAAGGATACCACCGAGGGTGTTGAGGATTCCTTCTTCTGAAACCGCATACAATATCTGTATATCTGGGCCTTTGGGGTGAGAGGCGTCCCCTGTCCACTATAATGGTAATCTGCCCTACCCCAGACCCCAAGGCCTACCCAAGCCTTATAAAACAGCCTTATTACGCCCTGCACAAGCCTTGTAGCCCGTGTCAAGTATCCCTAGCAATGAAGTCTACAATCCCCTTGGGCCCATGATACCACCATATTACACAAGTCGTTGGATTTGTAGGATCAAAGCACCCAGAAGCAGTCTAAACCCTAAACACTAAATCCCAAAAGCCCTACACCCTGAACCTCAAAGCCCTAAACCCTACATCCCAAAAGCCCTAAACCCTGAACCCCAAATCCCAAATCCCAAAAGCCCTAAGTCAAGAGTTACTTTTGACCAGGGCCCGGGGGTGACTGGGAGTTGAGACCTGTCTTTGCTGTGTGTACGAGGGCTCTATGACGGGTTCTCCTACCTTTGGTCAGTAGGGAATGGAAGAATGGTAGTAATAGTAGTTATAATTGTACCCCATTCCTCCATTCCCTAACAAAGGTAAGTTCTCTAGAATGCGGGCTCTGTGAGGGTTCGGGATTTGCGGGAGCCGATTTTGCGAATCGCAAACCAAAACCTAACACCTAAAGCATCAACTCCGAAGCCGTAACCCCCATCTTCTCGCTGATTATGTCTGATCACGTCCTGGCACTGGGTTCAACAACAAACCGCCACGTGCGCTCAGCAATGGCTTTTCCAGGGTGAAGCCTGCTTGGAGGTTCATGGGTAGTTATAAGTGGGGTTGTAAGTCCCGTAATATGGGTTATAATTATAGCTACCCTACTTGTAACCCCACTTATAACTACCCCTGAACCTCCAAGTGTCGCTGCATCGTCTGGGGCCCAGAGTTGCTGAAAGCCTGCCCCAAGGAACCACATGGGTGGTTGTCAAAATTAGGGTCCCTTTCTGGGTCCTTATTATAATACGGCACCTATTATTTAGGGTACCCAACAAGGGACCTTATTTTGACAACTATCCACACAATGTCCGGCGTCGGTAATCAGCCAGTTGACATCCCAAACAAACACTCCAGAGCTCGTGCAGAGCTTCCTCATCAGGGTTGATGTTGACGACTTCAAAGCCCCGGCCTTGGATAGGGTCCATTGCACCGCGCCCTTCTCAAGTAAAGGCAACGATGATCCCGGTGGCTTCCACTTGACCTGCTGATGTTTTATGGTTGCTTTTGTTCTGCCTTTTGGGGCACATGTTGTGTCGTGGGGGAGGGGTGATTTTTTGCTTTCGGGGGTCGGCTTGCGTTCTATGTTGGGCTAGTGGAGGGGGCGGGGGGTTAGGATGGCTTGATGCCCAAACCTTGCTCAGACCAGGCTCGTCCCAGGGCCTGGCATGGGCTTGGAGTTCGGTGTTTGCACCAACCTTAATGACAGCAAATCGTTATATGAATTGCCTTGAATCATGATAAGCAAGTAAGTTCACAAAGCTATGTCGCGCGCATCCTATAAACACACAGACACTCTATTGTGTTATGTGTGTTAGAACGAAAACTGTTATCATTACTGCTAACTACGTAACTAGTTCCTAAACCCTAAACCTAGAGCCTAAACCCTAAACCCTACGCCCGGCCTCTTGGCCCACACGTCGCTGGGCTGGCCACTGGAAAGCCTGTCTCGCCCCAAAAATACGGGCCTTAACATATCAATGTAGGGGCCTCAATAAATAGAATAGGGTTCCTTTAAAGGGGTCTATAAGGGTTACCATAAGAGTTGAGTATAATGGCCTCAATAATTAAAATAGGGTTTGGGGACCCATTCTACTATAACCATAATAAGGAACCCCTTAAGTAGTATTGGTAATTATTAAAGCCTCTATATTAGAAGAAGCGGTCTTGAAGGGAGGTTTGGGGCTTGGGGGTTTCTGTAGGAAGGGTATTACTATTCTGGGTTCTGATTATATGGGAGTTTCCGAAACTAGGGGACCGATTATATGGGAGTTTCCGAAACTAGGGGACCCTAATACAGTACCCTAAATGGTAGGATCCTTATAAGGACCCCAAAATAAGGTACCCCTAACTTTCGGAAACTCCCATATTAGTATTCGGGCCCCTAAACCCAGACTCCCGGGAGGATCTAGAAAGTAGATCCCCTAATTTGGGGCCCTATACTACTAAGGGTACTTTATAGGAACCCCCATTAAGGGATCTACTTTTTGGATCCTCCCAGGGGTCTGGGAAGGGGCGCTCCACGACCCCCACCAGGGTTCAGAGCTTCGGGGGTTGGTGGTGCCCAGAGACTCCAATATCGCTTAATTAGGGAATATACCTTAAATTATAGTAGGATCCCTAATATGGGTGGTTGTCAAAATTAGGGTCCCTTTTTGGGTCTCCATTATAATACGGCACCTAAATACCCAAAATCCTTAACCGTTTGCGCCGAACCAGAACAACAGGGATTAGATCAACAGGGCTTATATGTAAAGGGCCCAAAACCTTATTTATGTTCGTATTTGGCAAACTTTGTCTTTATTTGT
>BGNK01002159.1:100001-112052 GCA_003297005.1 Symbiodinium sp. clade A Y106 | reverse complement strand
CGTTTGCTATACCGCTGACTTTCAGCCTGACATAGGTCCTTGTAGGCCCTCCCGCCGGTACCACAGGTGTGCACTCTACACGTGGCAAAACCACACCAATTTGACTGCTGCTCAAAGCCTACAGCTTCGTGAGGCTGCGGGTGATAGCTTGGCCCGGAACCAGAAACTTAAGCCCTGAAGCCCAACCATTATAAATTTGCAGTAGGCGATCCCTCAGAAATCCCAGCACATTTGGAGGCCCCAAAGAAGGCTTCGGAGCATCAAGCCATGTCGCTGCACGTTGAGGGTTTATAAGGTTGTACCATGCTCGCATATCGATTTTATACAAACACCGGGGCTTTGGCGACGTGTAACTATGGAGCTTGCCGGGGGTCGAGACTCCAACACTTCTTTATTGAGGAAATCCTCAATGATTTAGTAGGTTGAGGGGTTTTGAAGTTNTATACAAACACCGGGGCTTTGGCGACGTGTAACTATGGAGCTTGCCGGGGGTCGAGACTCCAACACTTCTTTATTGAGGAAATCCTCAATGATTTAGTAGGTTGAGGGGTTTTGAAGTTGTTCGACTTACATGAGGGCGGTAAATGCATGGGTTTGCAGACTGTCGTCCTGATCGTGATGATGATGGGAATCGCTGCTTGGGGCAGCCTGCCACGAGCGCTTCGGAACATCAAGGGATGGCCACCGTGGCAAATACCCTTGAGGCAAATATCATCGCTTTTGGCACTGTGGTGTGGTCTGGGAGTGCTAGGCTTTGGGTGCCTTTGCCTTCTTGGGCCACTTGCGGCCTGCTGCTTTCTCCTCACGGTGACCGGCAAGGTCAGTTCGGCATTTTGGATGCATGAGGGCATCGTGTGGTGGTGGCGCCTTGGCTGCCTGCCTCCTTTCTCTTCCATGACGGATGTGTTATGAAGACGGACCTCCGGGTCCTGCCAGCGGGGTTCATCGTCCTCGCCTTCGACTTGGCCGCAGGCCCCGTGTGGGTTACCGCGGCAGCGGCCTCCCACTTCATGTTCAACGAGGACTTCTACAAGTTCCACGTGGCTTCGCTTCTTCGCGACCGTCGAGGCCCTCGCTGAAAAGGTTGCTCCGAGTGCATGTGTGCTCCTGTTGTGCGTTCGGGGCCAGACGCTGCGGTACACGGCGACTCAGATGGACGAGACCGAAAAGGCGTGGCACGAGGTCTCTGGTTAGGCTGGTCTGGCTGTGCCAACAGCAGGCGGTTCGTCCTGCTGGATGGCGAGCTCCTGGGGATCTTCGTGCTCCTTCTCATCGAGGCCATAGGGTAGGAGCGGTCTTGAGTCTTCTCTGTGCTAGGGTAGGTTGTGGGAGCCGGACCCGAGGACCGAGAAAACTTCGATCAAGAAAGTTTGAGAAAAGTAGTTTCAAGAAACAAGTGAAGAGCCAGTGGGCCCATGAAGATGCCGAGGCTGCCATTGGCAGAGGCACATGCACTTGTAGCCCGCGCGGGCTCCCCTGTCCTCTCTCCTCACCTTGCGCTTGCCATGGAAAGAGGGACTTGAGGAAAAGCCATGCCCATGGGCCTGTTCGAAGGATGTTTCGGCTGGCTGCCGTATGCCTTTGCTTTATGGTGGCTGGTGCAGGATGGCCGGATGTGATTTTGAGCCCATCGGCGCGATCTTCGCTTTTGCTGGTCGTGTTTCTTCTGCGATGCGTGCTCCAAGTGGGCACATCATGGATAGCGGTACAGCGCTGTCTTTGTCTCGCGCAAGTGACGCCTACGACGTCATGGACAATTTTGAGCTGCTCGTCGGTGCGAACTTGGACGATTTTGCTGGTGATGCCTGTTGTGAGCGTGCCTATAGTGGGTGCTCTCAGGCCAACGGACGTCGTCCTGGATTCCTTTCGAGGCGGGTTGGCCCTTTCTGTGCAGAATGTGACTCACAAGTGCAACGTAGGATGTGGCCTTCGCATACTCTCAGGCATGACATGTTTTGGCAGTGCAGAGTGGGTGAAGCGACTCATCCAGGCCTGGGGGCCAGGCTACCAAGGCTCGCAAACCGAGGGGCATTCCCAAGCCCATCACACACGTGGTGACATCAAAAAGGTCTGTAATGATTCTTCGTCAGGCTGGCCCTGCTCAGCTGCCACGGGTCCGCCCTCTTTCCAAGGCTGAAAGGCATCAGGCTAAGAACATACCGACGCTCAAGGACATCTTGCGGTCTTTGAGGGAGCTTCGAGCGTGCAAGCAAGATGTCCCTTACATCCAGTCTGGATGGGTCCCCGAGGAAGGCGCTCCGCCCAAGCCAGTTCGACCCGGTGCTCGATTGGTTGGGCTTCTTGCTGGGCTGAAGATCATGCGTCTCATCCGTGGCTGGGAAAGCAGGGACGGCGAATCCTCGCATCAGCTTGTTCGGATTGCAAGGAAGGCCGACAAGAGACACTCGTCATGGGGCTGCAAGAAGTGCGCGGCTATATGGCTATATGGCCGAAATGGCAAGACGTTCAGAGTGCCGTGGGAGAGGTGACTCAGTCTGTCATGGCGCGGATGATCGAGTCAACCGTTTGAGAAGCCAGTCTGCCAAGCGCTGGTGGAGCGCTCGGCCTGAGGTCTCCCGAACCAGTGCCACGAAGCACCTCAAGTTGTCTAAACGTGAGGTCGGCCTCCTTAGTTCCTCGTACCACAAAGTTGCTATAAGGATTTTGGACCCCCGAGCAGGATTGTGCGCGTGTACAAGCAGGCCACCCGCATCCGCAAGTCGCGTCAGACTCCTGCTTCCGTGAGGAGGGCAGCGCCGCTGGTCACGCACACTGCAGGGCCGGGCAAGGTTAAGGAGCTGCTTGACCGTGCTCGCAAGCGGTTGGTTGACCAAGGAGTTGAACGCAACCCGGGTCCTTTAGGGTTTAGGCCTCCTCTTACAGGGTTCGTGGGTCGTGCCGTCTTTGCTGACAAGCGGAAAGAGCTGCTGGACCGGGCTTTCGCAAGGCTGGTTGAGCAAGGGATCGAGCCACACCCCGGGCCTGATTCAGATTTTTCGTGGCCGTGTGAAGCCTGCGGTCAAGTTCTTTGGGCTAATAGCATGGTTCTGAGGTTCAGCGTGCTACCAGTGTTGTATTGCGGTTCACTTTCCATCGTGACTACAGTTCTCGATGGGACCAGGTTTCCAAACGGCCGGCGCACTGCGCCCGCCTCTGGGCGTCAGGCCTCGATCTGTCCCAAAACCACATCCTCGACTCTTGGGGATGGAAGTTGGAGGAGGAGGATAAAGTGAGGGGCCTCGTGAGATTGGATTCGGCTGCATCTGCCCGCAAGCTCTGGGAGAACTCAGGTGCAACGGCAGGTGGCTGTACTTGCTTCGTCAACGTCGTCGGCAATCGAGCCGAAATTGAACGCAAGGACTTTCGTGTTAACTGGATCCCCTGGGATGGCACTGAAGACCATAGTGCCTACTTGAAGCGCGTGCAGTTGAGGTCGAAATACGGCCTCGTGCTGGGACGTCAGCTTGGCATCCGGCTCTCAGCGGACGACCCGACGCTCAAGTCATCGCTTGTGTTGTGGAGGGCGAGGGCTATTCCATTGCACTGGCAACCGGAGCACATTGAGCCCCTGATGAGCTGTCCTTTGACAACATTGAGCTGCAGTCCAAACACCGGACCCGTCATGGAGCTGATTGGCTCTTTCGCGCCACTCGGAAGGATTGCAGTGCCATCGTTCAGCGAACTCTCCTCTGGGGCTCGGATGATGAGGAAGAGTCTGAGCTAGTCATCATCCGCGAAGGGGTTCGTAGACCTAAGCAGGTGAGCCAACAAGCATTGCCAATCTCGAGGGCCGTTCTGTTCTCGGACTTTGTTTCCAAGCCCACTTCTGCGCCGTCGCCTCGTAAAGCTGGGAAGGAGAGCAAAGCCGCGTCGTCTAAACCTCCTGTCGCTGAGTCTGTCCTCGAGCGTCAGGGCCCAGGCATCAAGCGTGCTGCTGATGATGATGCTGTTCCAGTGGACATGGAGGGTGACAAGCCACGAAAGTGGTAGCTCAATTCCACACTTTGTGAAAATGATGGTCAAGGCAACTGTTTTTACCACGCGTTGTCCAGGGCGCGTGTGGATGGGAAGGAGAGGCATCACCGTCAAATCCGTAGATGCCGTAGATGGGTTCAGAGCATGTTGCTCTGCTATGAAGAGGACTTCCGTGTGATGTGGGAAAACGGAGGCAGGTTCAACTGTGTAGGGCGTACTGATGCCTGCGCATGGGACGAGTTCCTCCAAGAGCAAAACCAGAACGCATCATGTGAAGGCACATTAGAGATTGCTGCTTTTGCCCGCGGGGCAGACGTGCGAGCCTGGATAGTGGACGAGGTGTCTGATGAGGTTCACCTGCTGAATCCTTCAGGGTCACTGGGCTGCTTCGCTCTTCACTACGACTCCGTCTCCCAGCATTATAGGTGCTATCTGGACTTCGTTGAACAACACCTTCAGGCTCGCTACGTTGAGTTGGGTGGCAAATCCCTGGCTGAGGATGTGATTTTGAGAAGAGGTGGTGGGCCAGAGCCTAGCCTGTTCAAACGACGTCGGCTCGTGCAGAGCAGCGGCTTTGCGCCCGCCATCTCAGTGTGCGCGAGTTCCGAGGGTCACTCCTGTGTTGACTCTGTTGCGAGGCCTGTGTCGGCCGTGGGCAAGCGCTCTAGACCGCCTGCGTTGTCGGACTGCTCCTCTGGTCGTCCCTGTAGCCGTGTTGAGTGTGAGGTGCCATGTGCGAGGTCTCCGGCTTCGCACCTTAAATTGTGCCAGTGCCACGCGTTGCTCGCCTTACAGCTGGCTGCAGCTGCTCCTGAGGATGTGCCTGTGCCCTTCCCTGCCAAGACCGTGAGGCCTGTGTTGTCCCTGTCTGAGGGTCGGCGCATTTGTGGGCAAGCGCTCTAGACCGCCTGCGTTGTCGGATTGCTCCTCTGGTCGTTCCTGTAGCCGTGTTGAGTGTGAGGTGCCATGTGCGGGGTCTCCGGCTCCGCACCTTGTGCCCGTGCCATGCGTTGCTCGCCTTGCAGGGGCTGTAGTGGCCCTGCTCCTGAGGATGTGCCTGAGCCCTTCCCTGCTAAGACTTTTGCTCGAGCTGCTGCTTCTGATGAAATTCCGAATCAAAGCGGTCTGCAGCCCATAAGGCTTGGCCCACTCCTGCTGACTTGCGTATCTTGTCCTCTGAGTCTTTGTCAACTCATACGAATAGAGCCACTGTTAGGCCCGTGCGCCGTCGCCTGAAGCGCAAAACTTGCCCTTGGCTTCCCCTTGCTGCCTTGGGTGCTGCGTCGCCCCCTGTCACAGAGCCGGCTTGCGCCCTTGAGGCTCTAGAGGACCCGGGTGAGCCTGAAGCTGAGGCGCCGAAATGCAGGGGCCGCAAGCCGTCGGGTCGTGCTAACATTCCTGCGCGCTGGGAGTGTGATGTTGAGGGTTGCACTTACGTTGTTACGGGGCTCCCTCAGCAGATTCAATCGGCGAGGTATTATCACAACGTCAGCCGCCACAATGGCATGTTCCAGGTTGGCAGGCCGGTTCTCAAACCGCTTAACACGATCCGCCCCACTCAGTTGGCTGTGCATCAGAAGTTGGGTGTGCCCGTGCTGTGACCAAGGCTATGTCAAGGAGGCCTGGGACCGCGCATCATGGAATGTGCATGCTGTCTCTGCTCGTGCTCACCGCATCGCTTGTCATGCTGAGGTGCCGCTTGCGAAATGGCATGCCCTCATTAAAGCGCGGGCTGGCAAGCTCTCCTCTGCCAGGGGCCTGCGCAGAGGCAAGCAACTCAAAGCTTGTGCTGACAAGGCTTTCATTGAGGGTCGTGAAACCTTTTTGTGGCCTACCTGGGTGCATAAACGAGCGACCATCTGCGTGAGGCATGCTTGGAGATGCACCAGGTGTTTGCATTGCTTCTTTCACAAACAGGCCGCCGTTGAGCATGAGTGCACGGGCCTGCCGCCGTGCAAGGATATGATTCGATTAGAGCGTAGGCTGCAGGCCTTGGGTGACTTGGACAAGCATGTTGAGGCCTCTGGTTTCGTGCGCTCTGACTTTGATGCCATCGTTGCCCGTTGCAGGGCCGCCCTTCTTGGAGATCACTGTCATGTTCCTCCGGATCGGCGCAATGAATGTTGGCCAGGGTGGTGGGGCATACTGTGCTCCCATCATGGGTCTCCTCAAGTCCGAACAGATCGACATTTGTGCCCTTCAGGAGGTGGACCTTCGTCCAGACAATGCGATCAGCTTTGAGCGGTACTGGCGCTCCCAGGGGTGGTTTGCAGCTGTCGCTTTGAAAGAAATTTCTCGGCAATCGGGTGTCCAAAATGAACTGGTGCTCCAACTTCTGTCGGCTTGATTCTTCCTTTCTGGGGGTCAGGGTTCGTGCGTGCACGAACCATCACTCCTTCTTCGGTTTGGGACGCCGCACCCGATCCACTCTTAGCTTTAGTATATCCTTAACGACGCTCACACTCGCACAAGGTAGGCAAGGGCTCCACATAGTCCACAGTGTCTCCACTACTCATTGCAGTAATGATACTGATTACCACCTTCACGCTCATAATAGTATATCCTTTTAGGGTTTGGGGTTTCGTGCCCACGCACACTGCCACTCCTTCACTCCTTTTACTCCTTTTAGGCTCAGGAGTGGGGCCACTTTTGGATGGTATCGTTATGAACAGTCTTTGTCTGCCGTGCATGCCCATATTGAATGTCCTCCGTCGCTGGGATTCAACACTTTTGGGTCCTCCGTCGCTGGGATTCAACACCTTCGGGTCTTCCATCGTTGGGACTCAACACTTGCGGGTCATCCGCCGCCGGGACTGGCGCATGATGTGATCTCAGGACCGATTCTGATAATCGCTTCCCCCTAATATCAAAGCCCCCCCCCCTAGTATAAAAACACCCGGCCCCCGGAATTTCGCGGTTTCGGGCCCACAATTGAAAGTTAATGGAAACATTAGGGAGGCAGGATTGTATTAGTTTTAATAGAGCCAAAGACTACTGCAGTACTAATCAAACCGCAAGGACCGGAGGTTTAGGGTTTAGGGGTTTAGGGCTAAAGGTTTAAGGCTTAGGGCTTTAGGGCTCAAGGTTTAGGGCTTAAGGCTTTAAGGTTTAGGGCTCAAGGCTTAGGGCTTATGAGGGCTGAGGGTTTTAGGGCTTAGGGCTTTGGGCTTAAGGTTTCGGGCTTGGGCTTTCGGGTTCAAGGAAAAGGGCTTACTTAGGGTTTTAGGGTTCGGATACCCGGATGCCCCGAAACCCCCCCGAATATGAAAACTGAGCCCTCCGAAATCAGTTTTTATTTGGGGGGGTGACTTTTGAATATTAGGGCGATGGGATTAATAGGTGGTGAATCGCGAAATTAAAACGGAAATCTAAGCTCAAAAGCATAATATTGTAAGTCATTCAATGTGGGTATGCACGGCAGACAAAGACTGTCAATAACGATACCACCCAAAAGTGACCCCACCCCTGAGCCCTAAAAGGAGTGAAGGAGTGGCAGTGAGCGTGGGCACGAAACCCCAAACCTTAGAGGATATACTAATTAGTAGCATCAAGCTAAGAGTGGATCGGGTGCGGCATCCCAAACCGAAGAAGGAGTGGTGGTTCGCGCAGGCGCAAACCCTGACCCCCCAGAAAAGAAGCATTAAGCCAACAGAAGTTGGAGCACCAGTTCATTTTGGACACCCGATTGCCGAGAAATCTCTTTTTTGACCAATGATGTCGCTCGGGCGGCTGTTGTTTCCAACTTGCCGGTCACGGTTGTCAAGCTTACTGATGACTGTGCGCGTGTTTCCACCGCCATGGTTGAGGTGCGACGTGATAATGCGTACTTCAAATTCCTTATGGTGAGTTTCTATGGTGTTGTGGGTTCCAGTCGAGATACCGACTTGTTGCTTCGGGACACCTGTGCTGCGTTGTCTAGTTACGGACTTCCTTTTATCTTGGCCGGAGATTTCCAATTCCAGCCGTGGGAGAGCCCTATTGCGGGGGCTCTGGCGAGCGGGCTCTTCTTTGAACTCGAAGATTGCCGATTTCCGTGTACAGGCCCGAAGCGGTCTAGAGTTATAGATTATGCGGTTTCGAGCAGGCATTTCACTGCCTCGGATGCTCACACAGTCGCAGGCGTCGCGGACCATGCCGCGGTCTATTACGACATTGTGGGCTGTGAGAGCCCTGCTACGTTCCGCGGCCCTGCCTTCAAGCCGACTCTGCACAGTTCTGTCGAGGATGTTTTGGCGGCCTTCCAGGCTGATGCTTTCAAGGCTGACTTTGATGCTGCAGAAGATGTGGACCAGCAGTGGGCTGTCTTAGCGTCCTATGCGGACAACGCGCTTGCTGGCCAAGCAGTCGCTTCCTCCCGCCGTCACTGTGCCTGGGTGCCTAGGCGAAGGGATAGGGTGGTTCATACGGCTGCTCCGCTTAGTGAGCCCCTCGACTTGCGGCGCCTTCGTCGTCTCCTGAGACGGCTGGTGCAGGCGGTGCAACATGGTTGTACGGTGCAATTGGGTCGAGCTGTGCGTCGTGACCTGCTGCAGCTCAGTGTCGACTTCCCTTCCTTGGCCCCCTTTTGCAGTGCTGACGTTGACATGGGGGAAGCGCGTTGTCAGGTCCAGTTCTGCATCAACACACGTTCGGAGGAGCTTCGCACCTCTAGAATGCGGGCCTGGAAGCTCAAAGCTAAGGAGGACTGCGAGAAGCAACGTCGCTGGGTCAAAGATCGGGCGGAGCTTTGGCTCTCTCGCGAAGCCTCGACCCCTGATGTTGCTACCATCTCTGGTCGTGCGGTGCATCCCACGACAGCTCTTCAAGCGGAGTTGCCTGCTTGGAAGAGGTTGTGGACGGAGGTCTCTAACTTGGATGAGCATCAACGATTGGTTGAATCACTTTTGGAGCGTGTTCCTGGCATTTCCGAGGTTGAGTGCGCCTTCGATGTGAGCCCCGGTGCTTTGCGCCGGTCGATGCAGCACATGGTGGGCCGTCGTGCTGGCTCTGACAGCCTTGTGGCTCAGGACTTGCTGCGTCTTCCGGCGTCGTGGTGGAGTTGCTTCGCGGTGATGTGGGAGCGTGTCATTGCGGATTGCGTGGTGCCCAGAGCATGGAAACAGGTGCCTGTGTCGCTCATCCGCAAAAGCACGGGAGGGTTTCGGCCCATTGCCCTCACTGCTGTGGCGTGGCGCTCTGGCGCTCGGGCCATCTGAGCTGGTTTGCGTGAGTGGCTCGCCGGCAAGGAACCTGCAAGAGGGTCGCCCAGGTTGCTAAATTGGGGAAGGAGAGGATCCCAAATAAGTTTTTTGCATCCATCGCACACTGAGGCGATAGCGCCCGCGCTAATCGCCGCTAATCTGCGAAGCGAGATTGCGACCCACAGGACCGGGACCTGGCTACACATAAGGGTGAGCTGGCCTTGGAGAGTGTGGGCATGCGGGGCAGCAGAGCTGTAATTGTGCTTCGGGCGTGTTTTTTGCGAAGACACAAGCTCCCCTGCGCCTGAGTCCGTCTGAAACTTTGCACGTCATGTCGATGCACAAACGTCACAGCAGCAAAACTACCCGGTAGGATCACTTTGCAATCACTTCTTGCTCTTGGCTCCACCTCGCTTCTTAAGCGGCTTGTGGTCCTCCTCATCATCTTCTTCCTGCATTGCCTGGATCCCACGGTTCGGTTGTTGTTTTGCTTTGGCTTTGGGTTTGCCCTTGGCAGCGGGAGCAGGGTCAACACCATTGTCCCGGTTGAACTCAGCAGAATGTTCCTGAGAGTGCAATGTGTGAGACAGAGCNTTCGGTTGTTGTTTTGCTTTGGCTTTGGGTTTGCCCTTGGCAGCGGGAGCAGGGTCAACACCATTGTCCCGGTTGAACTCAGCAGAATGTTCCTGAGAGTGCAATGTGTGAGACAGAGCACGTTGTGAACAGTGGAGTCCAACATTGAGTGATGCGGCCAAGCCACTTGAAAGCACTCTCTTTTGCAAGCATTCTGGCACACCTGAGTCGATAAAAAAAGCATCGCATGCATGAATTTACGACATTGGGCGAGGGGTTTAGTGTCATCCTTGCAGGCGTGCAGCGGTCCACGGGTTTTGGATTTGCATGCAGCAATCTTCTCTTGCAGCCTGGCGAACAAGTACAGGTTGGATTGTGGCGNACATTGGGCGAGGGGTTTAGTGTCATCCTTGCAGGCGTGCAGCGGTCCACGGGTTTTGGATTTGCATGCAGCAATCTTCTCTTGCAGCCTGGCGAACAAGTACAGGTTGGATTGTGGCGCCGGGGCTATTGTAATGAAATTAGACCAGCAGCTGCTCCGTGTAACCATCCAGAGTGATCGCCTCGACGCACTCAGCAATCTCATCCTCTTGAGTCTCCAAAGCGGTGCAGATCGCAACACAGTTGTCCTTGAACCTGGGCGGTCAACTGAAGTAGGGACCTAAATTGGGTCGATGTGAAAAAACCCTGAACGTGCAAGAGAGGTCCAAGTCAGCGACTGCTGTACACGAGGGTTGCATGTGCCATCTAGCTCGGACAACCAATAAGACACTGTGGCATGCTTCTCAGTCAGGAGGTCCAGGAAACTCGTAGCATCGTCCCGAGCCTTCAATCTTTGCGTGGTCACAAAAGCCCCAACAGCCCCCAAACCACCACACTTTTGAGGCCTCCCTCGGCCTGGTCAAGGAGTGCTTGGGCCTTGCCAGCATTGGCCTGACAGGGCTTCCCGAAGTTCAAGCCGCCGTCGTGCACGAAGGGCTCCGGGGCATCATCCTCCGTATCCTCGTTCAAGGTGTTTCAGGATTTCTATATAGGGTATCATTATTTTGGGGATTTTGGGGGACTAGAGTGACGACCTGGTTTATCGACANTCGTTGGTCTCACTCTGGCGCAGGGTAGTCGTTTCCGAAGTGTCAACGAAGTATTCTTCGACCGACTCGTCATATTTCCATTTCCTGGGGAATAGGCAAGCCAGTGGGCGGGAGGCCGACCCTAAAACCCTGTGGCGTTATAGACCGGCTTATTTGCTTACAAAATTCAACCCTTAGCCCTAGTAAACCCCAAACCCTTATATATCTATAGACTATAGATCTACATAGACAGAACCCGAACACGAACCCTTCTCTGGGGGCTCAAATATATTCCTATGATCGAACTCCTAACCCCGGAACCAGAAACTTAAGCCCTGAAGCCCAACCATTATAAATTTGCAGCAGGCGATCCCCCAGAAATCCCAGCACATTTGGAGGCCCCAGAGAAGGCTTCGGAGCATCAAGCCATGTCGCTGCATGTTGAGGGTTTATAAGGTTGTACCATGCTCGCATATCGATTTTATACAAACACCGGGGCCTTGGCTACGTGTAACTATGGAGCTTGCCGGGGGTCGAGACTCCAACACTTCTTTATTGAGGAAATCCTCAATGATTTAGTAGGTTGAGGGGTTTTGAAGTTTGGGGTGGTTCAAGGTTTCTGAATNACGTGTAACTATGGAGCTTGCCGGGGGTCGAGACTCCAACACTTCTTTATTGAGGAAATCCTCAATGATTTAGTAGGTTGAGGGGTTTTGAAGTTTGGGGTGGTTCAAGGTTTCTGAATGTCGGTCCCGAGATATTTAAAAAGAATCAGAATCCACAAACAAGTCTCTACATTAGGTTTCTGCTTCCGCGAGGGCCTGGGGTTGCAGCATTGCTCCTAGTACTCCTGTGCCCTTGCCTATTTCATTGTCTCCTTCCCTAGCCCTATAAACCCCGACCACTGTGCTGCGTACTGCCCAAGAGCTGCGCAGGCCATGTTTGGTCGTAGGTAACTTCAACTGGTGTGGGCCCTACCAAGCTGTTGCAAACAGTCCAAGCCTGCAGTTTTCCCGTTACTGCCACTGTTGTGGACTCCTTGGCCTCCCCCACGCGGGCCCTACGGTTGGGTTTAGGGTTTTGTTCTGCTAAGAGCTGTTCAAACTGTCTCCCTGGCGTTCCGCGCCGCCGTGCCGTTTGCTATACCGCTGACTTTCAGCCTGACATAGGTCCTTGTAGGCCCTCCCGCCGGTACCACAGGTGTGCACTCTACACGTGGCAAAACCACACCAATTTGACTGCTGCTCAAAGCC
>BGNK01002159.1:89509-99886 GCA_003297005.1 Symbiodinium sp. clade A Y106 | reverse complement strand
TATACAAACACCGGGGCTTTGGCGACGTGTAACTATGGAGCTTGCCGGGGGTCGAGACTCCAACACTTCTTTATTGAGGAAATCCTCAATGATTTAGTAGGTTGAGGGGTTTTGAAGTTGTTCGACTTACATGAGGGCGGTAAATGCATGGGTTTGCAGACTGTCGTCCTGATCGTGATGATGATGGGAATCGCTGCTTGGGGCAGCCTGCCACGAGCGCTTCGGAACATCAAGGGATGGCCACCGTGGCAAATACCCTTGAGGCAAATATCATCGCTTTTGGCACTGTGGTGTGGTCTGGGAGTGCTAGGCTTTGGGTGCCTTTGCCTTCTTGGGCCACTTGCGGCCTGCTGCTTTCTCCTCACGGTGACCGGCAAGGTCAGTTCGGCATTTTGGATGCATGAGGGCATCGTGTGGTGGTGGCGCCTTGGCTGCCTGCCTCCTTTCTCTTCCATGACGGATGTGTTATGAAGACGGACCTCCGGGTCCTGCCAGCGGGGTTCATCGTCCTCGCCTTCGACTTGGCCGCAGGCCCCGTGTGGGTTACCGCGGCAGCGGCCTCCCACTTCATGTTCAACGAGGACTTCTACAAGTTCCACGTGGCTTCGCTTCTTCGCGACCGTCGAGGCCCTCGCTGAAAAGGTTGCTCCGAGTGCATGTGTGCTCCTGTTGTGCGTTCGGGGCCAGACGCTGCGGTACACGGCGACTCAGATGGACGAGACCGAAAAGGCGTGGCACGAGGTCTCTGGTTAGGCTGGTCTGGCTGTGCCAACAGCAGGCGGTTCGTCCTGCTGGATGGCGAGCTCCTGGGGATCTTCGTGCTCCTTCTCATCGAGGCCATAGGGTAGGAGCGGTCTTGAGTCTTCTCTGTGCTAGGGTAGGTTGTGGGAGCCGGACCCGAGGACCGAGAAAACTTCGATCAAGAAAGTTTGAGAAAAGTAGTTTCAAGAAACAAGTGAAGAGCCAGTGGGCCCATGAAGATGCCGAGGCTGCCATTGGCAGAGGCACATGCACTTGTAGCCCGCGCGGGCTCCCCTGTCCTCTCTCCTCACCTTGCGCTTGCCATGGAAAGAGGGACTTGAGGAAAAGCCATGCCCATGGGCCTGTTCGAAGGATGTTTCGGCTGGCTGCCGTATGCCTTTGCTTTATGGTGGCTGGTGCAGGATGGCCGGATGTGATTTTGAGCCCATCGGCGCGATCTTCGCTTTTGCTGGTCGTGTTTCTTCTGCGATGCGTGCTCCAAGTGGGCACATCATGGATAGCGGTACAGCGCTGTCTTTGTCTCGCGCAAGTGACGCCTACGACGTCATGGACAATTTTGAGCTGCTCGTCGGTGCGAACTTGGACGATTTTGCTGGTGATGCCTGTTGTGAGCGTGCCTATAGTGGGTGCTCTCAGGCCAACGGACGTCGTCCTGGATTCCTTTCGAGGCGGGTTGGCCCTTTCTGTGCAGAATGTGACTCACAAGTGCAACGTAGGATGTGGCCTTCGCATACTCTCAGGCATGACATGTTTTGGCAGTGCAGAGTGGGTGAAGCGACTCATCCAGGCCTGGGGGCCAGGCTACCAAGGCTCGCAAACCGAGGGGCATTCCCAAGCCCATCACACACGTGGTGACATCAAAAAGGTCTGTAATGATTCTTCGTCAGGCTGGCCCTGCTCAGCTGCCACGGGTCCGCCCTCTTTCCAAGGCTGAAAGGCATCAGGCTAAGAACATACCGACGCTCAAGGACATCTTGCGGTCTTTGAGGGAGCTTCGAGCGTGCAAGCAAGATGTCCCTTACATCCAGTCTGGATGGGTCCCCGAGGAAGGCGCTCCGCCCAAGCCAGTTCGACCCGGTGCTCGATTGGTTGGGCTTCTTGCTGGGCTGAAGATCATGCGTCTCATCCGTGGCTGGGAAAGCAGGGACGGCGAATCCTCGCATCAGCTTGTTCGGATTGCAAGGAAGGCCGACAAGAGACACTCGTCATGGGGCTGCAAGAAGTGCGCGGCTATATGGCTATATGGCCGAAATGGCAAGACGTTCAGAGTGCCGTGGGAGAGGTGACTCAGTCTGTCATGGCGCGGATGATCGAGTCAACCGTTTGAGAAGCCAGTCTGCCAAGCGCTGGTGGAGCGCTCGGCCTGAGGTCTCCCGAACCAGTGCCACGAAGCACCTCAAGTTGTCTAAACGTGAGGTCGGCCTCCTTAGTTCCTCGTACCACAAAGTTGCTATAAGGATTTTGGACCCCCGAGCAGGATTGTGCGCGTGTACAAGCAGGCCACCCGCATCCGCAAGTCGCGTCAGACTCCTGCTTCCGTGAGGAGGGCAGCGCCGCTGGTCACGCACACTGCAGGGCCGGGCAAGGTTAAGGAGCTGCTTGACCGTGCTCGCAAGCGGTTGGTTGACCAAGGAGTTGAACGCAACCCGGGTCCTTTAGGGTTTAGGCCTCCTCTTACAGGGTTCGTGGGTCGTGCCGTCTTTGCTGACAAGCGGAAAGAGCTGCTGGACCGGGCTTTCGCAAGGCTGGTTGAGCAAGGGATCGAGCCACACCCCGGGCCTGATTCAGATTTTTCGTGGCCGTGTGAAGCCTGCGGTCAAGTTCTTTGGGCTAATAGCATGGTTCTGAGGTTCAGCGTGCTACCAGTGTTGTATTGCGGTTCACTTTCCATCGTGACTACAGTTCTCGATGGGACCAGGTTTCCAAACGGCCGGCGCACTGCGCCCGCCTCTGGGCGTCAGGCCTCGATCTGTCCCAAAACCACATCCTCGACTCTTGGGGATGGAAGTTGGAGGAGGAGGATAAAGTGAGGGGCCTCGTGAGATTGGATTCGGCTGCATCTGCCCGCAAGCTCTGGGAGAACTCAGGTGCAACGGCAGGTGGCTGTACTTGCTTCGTCAACGTCGTCGGCAATCGAGCCGAAATTGAACGCAAGGACTTTCGTGTTAACTGGATCCCCTGGGATGGCACTGAAGACCATAGTGCCTACTTGAAGCGCGTGCAGTTGAGGTCGAAATACGGCCTCGTGCTGGGACGTCAGCTTGGCATCCGGCTCTCAGCGGACGACCCGACGCTCAAGTCATCGCTTGTGTTGTGGAGGGCGAGGGCTATTCCATTGCACTGGCAACCGGAGCACATTGAGCCCCTGATGAGCTGTCCTTTGACAACATTGAGCTGCAGTCCAAACACCGGACCCGTCATGGAGCTGATTGGCTCTTTCGCGCCACTCGGAAGGATTGCAGTGCCATCGTTCAGCGAACTCTCCTCTGGGGCTCGGATGATGAGGAAGAGTCTGAGCTAGTCATCATCCGCGAAGGGGTTCGTAGACCTAAGCAGGTGAGCCAACAAGCATTGCCAATCTCGAGGGCCGTTCTGTTCTCGGACTTTGTTTCCAAGCCCACTTCTGCGCCGTCGCCTCGTAAAGCTGGGAAGGAGAGCAAAGCCGCGTCGTCTAAACCTCCTGTCGCTGAGTCTGTCCTCGAGCGTCAGGGCCCAGGCATCAAGCGTGCTGCTGATGATGATGCTGTTCCAGTGGACATGGAGGGTGACAAGCCACGAAAGTGGTAGCTCAATTCCACACTTTGTGAAAATGATGGTCAAGGCAACTGTTTTTACCACGCGTTGTCCAGGGCGCGTGTGGATGGGAAGGAGAGGCATCACCGTCAAATCCGTAGATGCCGTAGATGGGTTCAGAGCATGTTGCTCTGCTATGAAGAGGACTTCCGTGTGATGTGGGAAAACGGAGGCAGGTTCAACTGTGTAGGGCGTACTGATGCCTGCGCATGGGACGAGTTCCTCCAAGAGCAAAACCAGAACGCATCATGTGAAGGCACATTAGAGATTGCTGCTTTTGCCCGCGGGGCAGACGTGCGAGCCTGGATAGTGGACGAGGTGTCTGATGAGGTTCACCTGCTGAATCCTTCAGGGTCACTGGGCTGCTTCGCTCTTCACTACGACTCCGTCTCCCAGCATTATAGGTGCTATCTGGACTTCGTTGAACAACACCTTCAGGCTCGCTACGTTGAGTTGGGTGGCAAATCCCTGGCTGAGGATGTGATTTTGAGAAGAGGTGGTGGGCCAGAGCCTAGCCTGTTCAAACGACGTCGGCTCGTGCAGAGCAGCGGCTTTGCGCCCGCCATCTCAGTGTGCGCGAGTTCCGAGGGTCACTCCTGTGTTGACTCTGTTGCGAGGCCTGTGTCGGCCGTGGGCAAGCGCTCTAGACCGCCTGCGTTGTCGGACTGCTCCTCTGGTCGTCCCTGTAGCCGTGTTGAGTGTGAGGTGCCATGTGCGAGGTCTCCGGCTTCGCACCTTAAATTGTGCCAGTGCCACGCGTTGCTCGCCTTACAGCTGGCTGCAGCTGCTCCTGAGGATGTGCCTGTGCCCTTCCCTGCCAAGACCGTGAGGCCTGTGTTGTCCCTGTCTGAGGGTCGGCGCATTTGTGGGCAAGCGCTCTAGACCGCCTGCGTTGTCGGATTGCTCCTCTGGTCGTTCCTGTAGCCGTGTTGAGTGTGAGGTGCCATGTGCGGGGTCTCCGGCTCCGCACCTTGTGCCCGTGCCATGCGTTGCTCGCCTTGCAGGGGCTGTAGTGGCCCTGCTCCTGAGGATGTGCCTGAGCCCTTCCCTGCTAAGACTTTTGCTCGAGCTGCTGCTTCTGATGAAATTCCGAATCAAAGCGGTCTGCAGCCCATAAGGCTTGGCCCACTCCTGCTGACTTGCGTATCTTGTCCTCTGAGTCTTTGTCAACTCATACGAATAGAGCCACTGTTAGGCCCGTGCGCCGTCGCCTGAAGCGCAAAACTTGCCCTTGGCTTCCCCTTGCTGCCTTGGGTGCTGCGTCGCCCCCTGTCACAGAGCCGGCTTGCGCCCTTGAGGCTCTAGAGGACCCGGGTGAGCCTGAAGCTGAGGCGCCGAAATGCAGGGGCCGCAAGCCGTCGGGTCGTGCTAACATTCCTGCGCGCTGGGAGTGTGATGTTGAGGGTTGCACTTACGTTGTTACGGGGCTCCCTCAGCAGATTCAATCGGCGAGGTATTATCACAACGTCAGCCGCCACAATGGCATGTTCCAGGTTGGCAGGCCGGTTCTCAAACCGCTTAACACGATCCGCCCCACTCAGTTGGCTGTGCATCAGAAGTTGGGTGTGCCCGTGCTGTGACCAAGGCTATGTCAAGGAGGCCTGGGACCGCGCATCATGGAATGTGCATGCTGTCTCTGCTCGTGCTCACCGCATCGCTTGTCATGCTGAGGTGCCGCTTGCGAAATGGCATGCCCTCATTAAAGCGCGGGCTGGCAAGCTCTCCTCTGCCAGGGGCCTGCGCAGAGGCAAGCAACTCAAAGCTTGTGCTGACAAGGCTTTCATTGAGGGTCGTGAAACCTTTTTGTGGCCTACCTGGGTGCATAAACGAGCGACCATCTGCGTGAGGCATGCTTGGAGATGCACCAGGTGTTTGCATTGCTTCTTTCACAAACAGGCCGCCGTTGAGCATGAGTGCACGGGCCTGCCGCCGTGCAAGGATATGATTCGATTAGAGCGTAGGCTGCAGGCCTTGGGTGACTTGGACAAGCATGTTGAGGCCTCTGGTTTCGTGCGCTCTGACTTTGATGCCATCGTTGCCCGTTGCAGGGCCGCCCTTCTTGGAGATCACTGTCATGTTCCTCCGGATCGGCGCAATGAATGTTGGCCAGGGTGGTGGGGCATACTGTGCTCCCATCATGGGTCTCCTCAAGTCCGAACAGATCGACATTTGTGCCCTTCAGGAGGTGGACCTTCGTCCAGACAATGCGATCAGCTTTGAGCGGTACTGGCGCTCCCAGGGGTGGTTTGCAGCTGTCGCTTTGAAAGAAATTTCTCGGCAATCGGGTGTCCAAAATGAACTGGTGCTCCAACTTCTGTCGGCTTGATTCTTCCTTTCTGGGGGTCAGGGTTCGTGCGTGCACGAACCATCACTCCTTCTTCGGTTTGGGACGCCGCACCCGATCCACTCTTAGCTTTAGTATATCCTTAACGACGCTCACACTCGCACAAGGTAGGCAAGGGCTCCACATAGTCCACAGTGTCTCCACTACTCATTGCAGTAATGATACTGATTACCACCTTCACGCTCATAATAGTATATCCTTTTAGGGTTTGGGGTTTCGTGCCCACGCACACTGCCACTCCTTCACTCCTTTTACTCCTTTTAGGCTCAGGAGTGGGGCCACTTTTGGATGGTATCGTTATGAACAGTCTTTGTCTGCCGTGCATGCCCATATTGAATGTCCTCCGTCGCTGGGATTCAACACTTTTGGGTCCTCCGTCGCTGGGATTCAACACCTTCGGGTCTTCCATCGTTGGGACTCAACACTTGCGGGTCATCCGCCGCCGGGACTGGCGCATGATGTGATCTCAGGACCGATTCTGATAATCGCTTCCCCCTAATATCAAAGCCCCCCCCCCTAGTATAAAAACACCCGGCCCCCGGAATTTCGCGGTTTCGGGCCCACAATTGAAAGTTAATGGAAACATTAGGGAGGCAGGATTGTATTAGTTTTAATAGAGCCAAAGACTACTGCAGTACTAATCAAACCGCAAGGACCGGAGGTTTAGGGTTTAGGGGTTTAGGGCTAAAGGTTTAAGGCTTAGGGCTTTAGGGCTCAAGGTTTAGGGCTTAAGGCTTTAAGGTTTAGGGCTCAAGGCTTAGGGCTTATGAGGGCTGAGGGTTTTAGGGCTTAGGGCTTTGGGCTTAAGGTTTCGGGCTTGGGCTTTCGGGTTCAAGGAAAAGGGCTTACTTAGGGTTTTAGGGTTCGGATACCCGGATGCCCCGAAACCCCCCCGAATATGAAAACTGAGCCCTCCGAAATCAGTTTTTATTTGGGGGGGTGACTTTTGAATATTAGGGCGATGGGATTAATAGGTGGTGAATCGCGAAATTAAAACGGAAATCTAAGCTCAAAAGCATAATATTGTAAGTCATTCAATGTGGGTATGCACGGCAGACAAAGACTGTCAATAACGATACCACCCAAAAGTGACCCCACCCCTGAGCCCTAAAAGGAGTGAAGGAGTGGCAGTGAGCGTGGGCACGAAACCCCAAACCTTAGAGGATATACTAATTAGTAGCATCAAGCTAAGAGTGGATCGGGTGCGGCATCCCAAACCGAAGAAGGAGTGGTGGTTCGCGCAGGCGCAAACCCTGACCCCCCAGAAAAGAAGCATTAAGCCAACAGAAGTTGGAGCACCAGTTCATTTTGGACACCCGATTGCCGAGAAATCTCTTTTTTGACCAATGATGTCGCTCGGGCGGCTGTTGTTTCCAACTTGCCGGTCACGGTTGTCAAGCTTACTGATGACTGTGCGCGTGTTTCCACCGCCATGGTTGAGGTGCGACGTGATAATGCGTACTTCAAATTCCTTATGGTGAGTTTCTATGGTGTTGTGGGTTCCAGTCGAGATACCGACTTGTTGCTTCGGGACACCTGTGCTGCGTTGTCTAGTTACGGACTTCCTTTTATCTTGGCCGGAGATTTCCAATTCCAGCCGTGGGAGAGCCCTATTGCGGGGGCTCTGGCGAGCGGGCTCTTCTTTGAACTCGAAGATTGCCGATTTCCGTGTACAGGCCCGAAGCGGTCTAGAGTTATAGATTATGCGGTTTCGAGCAGGCATTTCACTGCCTCGGATGCTCACACAGTCGCAGGCGTCGCGGACCATGCCGCGGTCTATTACGACATTGTGGGCTGTGAGAGCCCTGCTACGTTCCGCGGCCCTGCCTTCAAGCCGACTCTGCACAGTTCTGTCGAGGATGTTTTGGCGGCCTTCCAGGCTGATGCTTTCAAGGCTGACTTTGATGCTGCAGAAGATGTGGACCAGCAGTGGGCTGTCTTAGCGTCCTATGCGGACAACGCGCTTGCTGGCCAAGCAGTCGCTTCCTCCCGCCGTCACTGTGCCTGGGTGCCTAGGCGAAGGGATAGGGTGGTTCATACGGCTGCTCCGCTTAGTGAGCCCCTCGACTTGCGGCGCCTTCGTCGTCTCCTGAGACGGCTGGTGCAGGCGGTGCAACATGGTTGTACGGTGCAATTGGGTCGAGCTGTGCGTCGTGACCTGCTGCAGCTCAGTGTCGACTTCCCTTCCTTGGCCCCCTTTTGCAGTGCTGACGTTGACATGGGGGAAGCGCGTTGTCAGGTCCAGTTCTGCATCAACACACGTTCGGAGGAGCTTCGCACCTCTAGAATGCGGGCCTGGAAGCTCAAAGCTAAGGAGGACTGCGAGAAGCAACGTCGCTGGGTCAAAGATCGGGCGGAGCTTTGGCTCTCTCGCGAAGCCTCGACCCCTGATGTTGCTACCATCTCTGGTCGTGCGGTGCATCCCACGACAGCTCTTCAAGCGGAGTTGCCTGCTTGGAAGAGGTTGTGGACGGAGGTCTCTAACTTGGATGAGCATCAACGATTGGTTGAATCACTTTTGGAGCGTGTTCCTGGCATTTCCGAGGTTGAGTGCGCCTTCGATGTGAGCCCCGGTGCTTTGCGCCGGTCGATGCAGCACATGGTGGGCCGTCGTGCTGGCTCTGACAGCCTTGTGGCTCAGGACTTGCTGCGTCTTCCGGCGTCGTGGTGGAGTTGCTTCGCGGTGATGTGGGAGCGTGTCATTGCGGATTGCGTGGTGCCCAGAGCATGGAAACAGGTGCCTGTGTCGCTCATCCGCAAAAGCACGGGAGGGTTTCGGCCCATTGCCCTCACTGCTGTGGCGTGGCGCTCTGGCGCTCGGGCCATCTGAGCTGGTTTGCGTGAGTGGCTCGCCGGCAAGGAACCTGCAAGAGGGTCGCCCAGGTTGCTAAATTGGGGAAGGAGAGGATCCCAAATAAGTTTTTTGCATCCATCGCACACTGAGGCGATAGCGCCCGCGCTAATCGCCGCTAATCTGCGAAGCGAGATTGCGACCCACAGGACCGGGACCTGGCTACACATAAGGGTGAGCTGGCCTTGGAGAGTGTGGGCATGCGGGGCAGCAGAGCTGTAATTGTGCTTCGGGCGTGTTTTTTGCGAAGACACAAGCTCCCCTGCGCCTGAGTCCGTCTGAAACTTTGCACGTCATGTCGATGCACAAACGTCACAGCAGCAAAACTACCCGGTAGGATCACTTTGCAATCACTTCTTGCTCTTGGCTCCACCTCGCTTCTTAAGCGGCTTGTGGTCCTCCTCATCATCTTCTTCCTGCATTGCCTGGATCCCACGGTTCGGTTGTTGTTTTGCTTTGGCTTTGGGTTTGCCCTTGGCAGCGGGAGCAGGGTCAACACCATTGTCCCGGTTGAACTCAGCAGAATGTTCCTGAGAGTGCAATGTGTGAGACAGAGCNTTCGGTTGTTGTTTTGCTTTGGCTTTGGGTTTGCCCTTGGCAGCGGGAGCAGGGTCAACACCATTGTCCCGGTTGAACTCAGCAGAATGTTCCTGAGAGTGCAATGTGTGAGACAGAGCACGTTGTGAACAGTGGAGTCCAACATTGAGTGATGCGGCCAAGCCACTTGAAAGCACTCTCTTTTGCAAGCATTCTGGCACACCTGAGTCGATAAAAAAAGCATCGCATGCATGAATTTACGACATTGGGCGAGGGGTTTAGTGTCATCCTTGCAGGCGTGCAGCGGTCCACGGGTTTTGGATTTGCATGCAGCAATCTTCTCTTGCAGCCTGGCGAACAAGTACAGGTTGGATTGTGGCGNACATTGGGCGAGGGGTTTAGTGTCATCCTTGCAGGCGTGCAGCGGTCCACGGGTTTTGGATTTGCATGCAGCAATCTTCTCTTGCAGCCTGGCGAACAAGTACAGGTTGGATTGTGGCGCCGGGGCTATTGTAATGAAATTAGACCAGCAGCTGCTCCGTGTAACCATCCAGAGTGATCGCCTCGACGCACTCAGCAATCTCATCCTCTTGAGTCTCCAAAGCGGTGCAGATCGCAACACAGTTGTCCTTGAACCTGGGCGGTCAACTGAAGTAGGGACCTAAATTGGGTCGATGTGAAAAAACCCTGAACGTGCAAGAGAGGTCCAAGTCAGCGACTGCTGTACACGAGGGTTGCATGTGCCATCTAGCTCGGACAACCAATAAGACACTGTGGCATGCTTCTCAGTCAGGAGGTCCAGGAAACTCGTAGCATCGTCCCGAGCCTTCAATCTTTGCGTGGTCACAAAAGCCCCAACAGCCCCCAAACCACCACACTTTTGAGGCCTCCCTCGGCCTGGTCAAGGAGTGCTTGGGCCTTGCCAGCATTGGCCTGACAGGGCTTCCCGAAGTTCAAGCCGCCGTCGTGCACGAAGGGCTCCGGGGCATCATCCTCCGTATCCTCGTTCAAGGTGTTTCAGGATTTCTATATAGGGTATCATTATTTTGGGGATTTTGGGGGACTAGAGTGACGACCTGGTTTATCGACA
>BGNK01002159.1:71370-89355 GCA_003297005.1 Symbiodinium sp. clade A Y106 | reverse complement strand
CGTTTGCTATACCGCTGACTTTCAGCCTGACATAGGTCCTTGTAGGCCCTCCCGCCGGTACCACAGGTGTGCACTCTACACGTGGCAAAACCACACCAATTTGACTGCTGCTCAAAGCCGTGATAGCTTGGGCCGGGACCGCCCTTTGCAGGCACGTTTTCGGGCATGCCGGGCCGACGCTGTCTGCCACAAAGCCGTGAAACTAGGGCTTGCCGGCTTGCCATTAAGGAAAGGGCACCTGAAAGGGCTAAAGGGTCCCTCCCTACCACCAGGGTGGTAGCACAACAAAGCCAGCACCGCGCTGACGAGCCTGTTCTTTTACGTATGTGGAGTCGGCTGCTGAGCAGGAAAGGCGCCGCGGCCCTAGCAGCCCTCTGACCGGGCCCCAAGTGCGACACTGGAGTGCCTTGGCCGGCCAGTCGTGAATTCAGGTAAGATGCTTCTAACGCCTTAGACCCTGACTTCACCTCTGACAGCATGACTCAGGAGTGGTCTCAGCTTTGGAAGGGCGTCCTCCCTGATGCCGAGCAGAGGTGGCAGGAGGTGCTTCGTCGGGCCTCTGGCGGCCCAGTTGACAAGCTTCATGACTCAGTGTTCTGTCCTGTCAGCGCCCAGGCCTTTGCCAAGGCCGTTAGGGAAGCTAGGGAGCTCAAAGGTCTTGGTGCGGCCTGTCCCCACCTGTGGGATAACCTGGTGTCCATCCTGAATGACTGTGTTGCCCTTGCGGCGCCAGGGGCCAGCGTGCAGTGCAAAGACCAATTCAGCTGGAGGGTCGTTGGCGTTCCAAAGCGATGCGAAGCTGCAGTGTGGCCCATTTGCCAACGCAGCCGCTCGGGCGTACAATCCGGCGCTGTTACTCAGTTTCCTGCGATGCCGGCCGATCAGTACTGTGGCGCTCCCGGGCGCACGCTGCAACAGCCTCTGCATGGCTTGCTACTATAAGGCTTACCGCGGCGCTGAACTTGACCTGCGTAGGCCTTTGACTCTGTCAACCATATGTCGTCGCCAGCTGGGCTGCCCGAATCGCGGATCGCGGGTGTCCCTGAAGCCATCGTTGCTTACCTTGCCCGGTGTGTGTGGTCGGCTCCTAGGCACTGCGTTGTGCACGGAGAGCCTTTTGCTGAGGTCGTTGCTGCTACGACCGGTCTTCCTGCCGGCGACCCGTGCAGCCCCAGGCTGCTGGCCTTCGTGCTCGAGCCCTGGTCCAGGATTGTCACCAGTTGCGGGGGCAACCAGGCCTTTCTGTTCATGGATGACAGAAGTCTTTCTGATGGTCTTGAACAGCTCGCTGAGGCTCTCGACGCTTCCAAGTGGTTTGACTCTCGCTTAGGGCTCCAAGACCACCAAGAAAAGCGGCAAGTGTGGGGCCGCAGCCTGCGGCCTGACTGCCCCCCGGTGGAGCACCTTGGTGCCGGAGCAGCAGGCACTCCCGGAAACCTGGAGGGGCCAATGTGGCAAAAAATCTTACATTTGTCCAAAAAACTCACGTTGTCAGTTTTTCAACCAAAAAAAGCAACAATGTCACTTTTTCAACCAAAAAAACAACAATGTCAGTTTTTTGGGCCTACAAAACACCAAAACGCTGCATGTTGACTTTTGCACGATTTTGCATTGTTTTCACGACAGGGTGCAACAATGACATGTTCATGTGCATTCAAACTGTCGTCCTCTTCTTTGTATTGAAGAAGACTTCGACACGAACATGGATGGAAATTTCTACCATCGGTAATGAAACATGCATGCCACAGGTAGAATTTGGGAAAGTAGCTGGGAAGAGTCATGCAGAAACACACATGAAGCGAGGTAGTAGTCTGCATTTCTGGCAGTGCCGTGCCGGCCGACCGAGCCTCACAGCTAGCAGCATGGGCCGTGGTGAGACGATCACCAAAAATCCCAGCAATTTCACCCGTGCCAAACCTGCGGCACATGCAGCAAGGTTAGAAAAGTGCATATGGAAGTTTTCATTGATCCGACATGCGAGATCAATCGTGGGGTTTGAACAACAGGGCCTTGGATGGGCTTCGGGTACTCAATGGCCTCCAAGCGGTCCTAGACCCGCGGTAGTCAGCTTCAATCCGGACGGCAACACAAAACCAGCATCAGAGCAAAGGGAAACCACAGCGCGTTTGGGCTCATTCAATACCGCCAGTTCCCTCCACACCAAAAGGAAAGGGGCGTATTTGTGCGAATAACTTTCTCCTTCAGAACCAGACTGTCAGACTGTTGGCAGAAACGTGTGTCAGTACTACGAAAGACCTTTAGATCGGCAAATGGCCTTCAATCTTGTAACAGAAGCATGTAGAAAATCCCACAAGAACTTCAAAGCATGACAACAGTTTCTCTTTCTGACAAAAATGTGTGGATGGCCAGCTTTTGCTACTTATGTTTCACCAGTATGTATGAACCTGGCGAGAATAACACAAAATAGGCATACCAAACACCCCAAAATCGACCAACGTCGTCAGCGGAAAGGGCGGGCTGGAAGCGAAGGTGGACCAATAGACCCCACACCAGAATCCACTCGTGCAAAGGGATGCGGGCACCGAGCATGACCGAGCTACGAATGAGCTCAAATATTTTCGCATGGAAAGACCATCAGGTAGTATTTTGTTTGACTTTCACTTCATTCATTCGTATTCGTATGCATACGCAGTCATTCATGAATTGCAAAAAACATGCCGTGGCTAGGCACTCGCATGTGCTGTGTTATTCATACACGGTCAGGATTTAATTCTAGCGAGAGTTGTTTTCGCCTTAAATTATGGGTGCAACATGCAGATGTCGTACAAGTATATTCTTATGACGGTTGTTGAATGACGTTTTGTGCAACATGGGACCACGTGTGCGTATTGGTACATGTACGGGTGCGGAGCGTGCAGAATCGGGATGTTTAACCGGAGCTGCTGGAACTATTTGTGTGGAGCGGGTACAGGTCGTGTGCGTGTGCGGGTCGTATACGGATGTGTTTGTGCACGGGTACAGGTTTTGTATACGTGCGGGCACGAGCTGTGTACAAGTATAGGGGTTGCATGCTGATTCTTGAAAGTGTTACAGATGGGTGTTTGCACAGGCACAGCTCGCGTGCGGGCACGGGACACTGCAGTGACAGGTACAGGATCGGTAGTGTATGGGTCCGAGTTGTATGGGTTGTGTGTGTGGGCACAGGTTCGTGTACGGGTACGGGTTGTGTGCGGGTACGGGTTGTGTACGGGTACGGGTTGTGGGTACGGGTTGTGGGTACGAGCTGTGTACGGGTACGGGTTGTGTATAAGGGTACGGGTCGTGTACGGGTACGGGTCGTGTACGGGCACGGGTTGTGTACGGGTACGGGTTGTATACGGGTACGGGTTGTGTACGGGTACTCGGGTCGAGTACGTGTACGGGCCGTGTGTGGGCACGGCTTGTGTACTAGTACGGGTTGTGTACGGGTACGGGTCGTGTACGGGTACGGGTCGTGTACGGGTACGGGTCGTGTACGGGTACGGGTTGTGTACTGGTACGGGTTGTATACGGGTACGGGTTGTGTACGGGTACGAGTTGTGTACGGGTACGGGTTGTGTACGGGTACGGGTCGTGTCCGGGTACGGATCGTGCACGGGCACGGGTTGTGTACGGGTACGGGTTGTGTACGGGTGCGGGTTGTGTACGGGTACTCGGGTCGAGTACGTGTACGGGCTGTGTATGGGCACGGCTTGTGTACTAGTGCGGGTTGTGTACGGGTACGGGTTGTGTGCGGGTACGGGTTGTGTGTGGGGTAGGGGCTGTGTATGGGTGCAGGTTGTGTGCAGGTATACTGGTTGTGTACGGGTGCGGGTTGTGGACGGGTGCGGGCTACGCGTAAGGGTCCTGAACGGTTGGCACGCTTGCTGTCAGATATTTCCTTGCGAAATGAGGAAGTTTTCTATGCATGACACCGCAGAACACCGGGGAGATTGGATTACATCAGCAACAGGTGCCGCGCGTGGAAACAAAGCATACCCGTACACAAACCGTACACAACCCGTACTCACCCGTACGACGTGGACTAACACACACAATCCGTACCCGTACACAAACCGTACACGCCCGTACCTGGCAAAAATGTTCCACGCATTTGGTGGTGTGTGCCGGTTTGTGGTCCCCATACGGTAGAATGGAGTCTGGAGTGAGCATTTTGGAGCTCGGCGGTTCGAGTTTGGGGTTTGCAAGATGGAGGCGTGTTGGGACTTTCCAGAGCCACAACACAGCTTCACCTTTGAAATACCGAACCGGGGATGTCGTGCTTCGTTTCAAGGCTTTCGAAATTGCGAAGGATTAGGGCGTCAGGGCTTTATAGCACTCGTTTCATCTGTCTAAGGGTGACGGCTTTAGGATTCTAGGGTTCAGGTTCAGGACTCCGGCTTTAAGATTCAAGGTTGATTGTGAAGGTGACAGCTCGGATCTCTGGTTTCTTGGGTGGTGTAGGGATTAACGGAAAAGCTTCGGGACTGTTGGCCTCCTTTCGGGGGCTATGAGTTTGTTTTGGGAGTTTGAGATTAAGGCTTTGTCGTCTTAAGTAGTTTTGTTTTATCGCAAGATCGTGAGATCGCGATTGAAGCTTTCAGGTCATTTCCAGAGTTTCAGATTCGCCTTCTTTGTTCAAAACCTTAAGGACATGAGCTTTTTCATTTTGGCGATGTGGGCTCGAGGGTTTAGGGTTCCAGGTCAAGATTGGAAATTGTGCTGGGTTGTGGCTAAAATCACGCAGTTTCAGGGATGCTTGTGCTGGCAAACCCCAAACAATGAAAATCTGACACCCGTACTTGAAACCACGAGACCTCAGCAATGCGGCTTCAAAGACCCTGTCCAGCACAGACACACGCAAAGCCTTAAACTCAACACCTTTCTTCATTGATCTTGTACGTAAAATCGTTGTGCGGATGGAGGTTGGTGAAGGCTGCGTGTTGAACATATCAGCATTCCAACGGATTCCAAGCTTTGAAGCCTTCAAAATTCCATCCCTTCTACATCTCAAACTCCATCTTCCAAATTGGATACTTGGCGAACCGTGAAAATGCCGAATTCCGCACAGTGCAAACCTTCAATCATTTTGTCCGTCGCAGCTTTCAACATCTCGAACTCTCGAACTTTCTTGTTGCGAACGCTTTTCAAACCGTGTAAATTAAGGCTGTTGAAGTCTGTCTGACCTCCTAAATTTTTGAATATAGTGATACAGTTTTAATTTTTTTTGAAGCATTCAAGCTCTCGACCCGGCGACGTGAGAGCCTGGAACGGACCATCAAGCGATCAAGCCTTCAGGACTATGAAGGCTCAATCTCTCAAACACTCTAAATTTTTCACAGTTTCACGAGTCAAACCTTCAAGCTCGCAACTTCCATGCCTAGCACGCCGAACTTTCGAAGTTTGAAGGTGAATTCAACTCGTCCGCAGGAGGATAGAGCCTTGATGTTAAGGTTGGCGCAGCCTGTCGAACTCGAAAGTGTGAAAATTTGCAAGCTCGAATATTTCGACTCGAAAAGTTCGAAGTTAGACATGAGGCAGGTTTGGCTATTAGGGCCTTGGGTGTAACATGTAGAGTTTAGAATTTCAAGGTTTAAGGATTGCCAAACAGACACTGAAGGTGTATGGCGTGCTACATTTTTATGGTTTAATCCATGTTTTGAATTCATAACATGTCAACGTCGCCCACCGTCGCCCGCTAACACTTTAAAAATCCAAGGTATGGCCTTTTGAACCTTCGTGGAGGAACATAAGCCTGTAGTAAATCAAATGCTAAACAGTTGAAACCCACACTGCCAAACAGACACAATACCTCAACCAACAACTTCCAACACGCAGCTCTCAAATGCAATCCTTCCAGTTTGCATCCTTTTGAACTTACCGACATGTCGTTCTCCAAGCTTTCCATCCGAGCTCTCAAAATACAAGCCGGTCAATCTCAGACGATCTCAAACCTGCGAACCTGCACAGGCACAGCCTCAGAACTTTCAACCGTTCGAACCCGAGGCCCCGACTATACTTTTCTTGCTGCTATACGAACGAGTGGAATTGATATTGCGCAGCTCGAACATCTAGGGCCTCTATTCTTGACTTTGCATGCAAGCGCAACATGATATGACATACTAGTATAATTTAGAATTTGACAAATGCTAAGCTGTTCGCATGCATAGCACTTCCAGTTATCGATGTGAACATGCATGTATCAATGGCTGAATTTCCCACACGCGCGCATGGATTTGGCTTTTCGTTATGGGGTTCTAAGTCTTCGTTCTAGGTTTTCCTGTGTTTGCGGCAAAACGGCACAAGCCAACAACCGCAAACCAGGTCCCGCAAATATTTTTAATGCTTGCAGTACCACATAAACACATAGACTTACATTGTTAGTCAGTTTCTTTGGTATACTTTCATTACTAGGTTTTTGGTCAAATGATTGTGTCTTTTTCTACGTTGGCGTTTTCGGAATTTCATCACTGATGTGTCGAAGCTTGTTTATCTTATGGAATTTTCATGGGAAATTCAATCATTGACATGTGCATGCAAATGTCAATGATTGAATTTGCAAATGCATGCAAGGCCTCATGTGGTTTTGTTTTGATTGCTGTTTTCGTTTTCTGATTTCAACGAAAACAACCACACAAATCTCAAGCCACAACCAAAACACTGATTTTCCAAACTCGGACATGTTTCTCGATGACGCCGAAAAAAGTGACATTGTTGCTTTTTCAACAAAAAAAGTAACAATGTCAACTTTTTGGTCAAATGTAGGTTTTGTAGGTTTGTTTTTGCTACGTTGGCCCCTCCAGGAATGCGTGTTCGTGAAGCTGAGGTTTGGCAGCTGGCAGACGCCGTCGCCGGCCTCCCTGGTGGCATATGGCAGTGAAAGAGTGTTTGCTGCTGGGCCTCGTGCTCCCGAAAGTCACTTGGGCAGCTCCCTTGGTGCCTGCTGTCGGTTTGCAGACGGCGAAAGCATTCTACCGGGGGCCCTGCACACGGTGGTGCAAAGGCAGAGTGTGGGCTGACTGCCTTAACGTGCATCCTCAGCTGGCGGCTGCCGTGTTGTGTCTCAGGCGCACTGCGGGGTGCCGGATTAGCGGCAGCACTGCGTTGGACAGTACTGTCCGGCACCACGCCGGGGTTCTTGGCTTAGAGGTTGCTGAAGGGGGTCCCTCAGGCGTTCTCCTCGGTTCCGGCCAAGCAGCTCCTCTTTGGTCATCCGCGCCGCGCAGCAGGCAGCCCGGGCTCAGGGGCGCCAGGATGGTTTCTTCTCCACGGACGCTGATGCGGGCGACTCTCTCAGAGTTGTTGCGCGGGCCGTTGCTTTGGGGCAGGTTAATGGCACCCGGGCCGATGCCGAAGGCATTGAGTCCATTGACCTCGAGGCCCAAAGTGATCCAGCTTGGAAACTGTGGCGCCAACGCCTCAGCCCACGTGACCGAGGCGACCTTACTCTTTTTCGGGGAGGTGCCGTCAAGACCCAGACGCGCAGATTCTGGAACCACGGGAGAGCTTTCTGCCAGCCAGTGCCAATGTGGCAGCCGTTCGGCTCGGCACCTAATCGAGGAGTGCCCTATATAGGCTCCAGCCCTATCGGGCAAGCTTGCAGGCTCGTTATAATGTGCCCGCAGCCTTTTGGCAACAGCAGCCGCGGTGCGCCAGCGAGAGTGGGTGGATCACCCTCAGTGCTTCAGCTAAGCGTGTCCGCATGCAGATTGCTGCGTGCACGTTAGGTATCCAGATTGCTAGGATGGCTCAGGAGGTTGCCCTGCCGCAGTAAGGGCCCCGGCCTCCACTTCTCCAATGTGCCTCTTTTAGGTTTGACTTTGCTTTGGTTGGGGTTCAGGGTTCTCTAGGCCCCACTGCCTGCCGACAGCGCTGTCGGCTTGCGCCGCGACACTTGACCTTGTGACTCCTTGGGGTTTTGCATTGTGGGTGTTTAGTTAGTTGTGACGCGCATAGGCTTTGGGCCCTGTGTTTGCTGCTCGCCTGCGGGCGAGGTGCTGCTTTCAAACCCTGTGTCAGGTTCCAGCACTTTACAGACAATGATGATGCTTGGTGGACAACGAGCTCTTCCGCAGCTACGTCCAGCCCCTCCTGGGCGCCGTGAGCTCGGGCCTAGCTGACGTGCTAGGTGCGAAAGGCTGTGGCGGCTCAGGCCTGATCCCAGGCCTGTCAGTTTTCATGTTAGTGAGGGCCGTGTGCAACTTCAAGTTCCAGCGCCGACAGTTTTGCAGTTGGCCATGGCGGCCACCTCAGATGGTGAGTGAGATTCTCACTCACTGTGCTACAATCTCCAGTGTCTGCAGAGAGCAGTTGTGGGGGTTACGCAGTTGCTTCAGAGCATTCCAATGACGCCGATGCTGCCCTAGAAGGCCAGGGTTCTTCGTGCTCAGGGGGCGTGTATGCCTCGTTTTGCCTGGCTTTCGAGTGGCTGTTGAAGCCCGTCATACACGCCGTCGGCGCCTTAGTGATGGTAGGTGCATGCTGCTGCGGTGGGCTTGCCAGCAGCCCAGCGTGTGTTGGACCCGCTTTTAGGGGGTGGAGGGGGTGCGGCGTCTACCAAACGCCGCCGACAAGAGCATGGCCAGGTTGCGCAGCTCTCTAAGACTGTCGCTCAGCTTGCTTCGGGCCTACAGCAGGTCCAGGACTCTCTGAGTCGCTTGCGTGCAGCTAAGCCTAAGCGTGCAGCTAAGACAACCGCTAGGTCCCGAGAGGGTGGCCACGGCCTCTGGGATAAGCTTGTGCCCTTGTTTGACCGTGCAGGTCAGGAGCGCAATCCGCCCTGCGACCCTTTTCTGCCCGACCCGCTGAGAGAGAGGGTCGTTCGCACCTATGCGGCTGCCTCGTGCCTTTTGAGGGTCAGGAAGCAGGATGCTCGCGCTTTCCTGGATGTGCGGGAACCTTTCTCGCGAAGCATCGGAATCCAGACTGTAGCGTGCAGTGGTCAGCCCGAGCCCGTGACCTTACGGCTCCAGCCCCTTGAGGCTGTGCGGGCCTCGCCTGGGTTGGCAGGCGGCAAAGCTAACCGGCAGCTAACCTCGGCCTGCGCCTTGCGCCTCACTGGGCCCACTGCTGGAGGTTGAAGGGGGCATCGCTCCCCGATAGGTTGTGTCGTGTGTAAACCCGCCAACCGCTTCTAGTGGAAAGAAGAAGGCTAGCACTCCGCCGTGCGTCTGGCTTAAACTCGAGGACCAGCACTACCAGCGGTTAAAGCCTGCCGCCAGTGACTGGCTTGTGCCTGACGCTGAGCTGTTGCTAACGCAGTCCAAGCTTGCAGTTTTCCCGTGACTCCCACCGTTGTGGGCTCCTTGGCCTCCCCCACGCAGGCCCTAGGGTTGGGTTTAGGCTTTAGTTCTGCTAAGAGCTGCTCTAACGGTCTCTCTGGCATTCCGCACCACCGTGCCGTTTGCTACACCGCTGACTTTCAGCCTGACATAGGTCCTTGTAGGCCCTCCCGCCGGTACCACAGGTGTGCACTCTACACGTGGCAAAATCACACCAACTTGACTGCTGCGCAGCGCCAGGTTGCGGGTGATAGCTTGGGCCAGGACCGCCCCTTGCAGGAACGTTTTCGAGCATGGCATGCCCGGGCCGAGGCTGTCTGCCGCGCAGCGGTGACACTAGGGCTTGCCATTATAGAGAAAGGGCCCCTGAAAGGGCTAAAGGGTCCCCCCCTGCCACTAAGGTTGTAGCGCAGCCTTAGGCGCGGGGTCTAGTAGCCTCAAGTTGCACGCCACCTAACCCTGACTTGACCTCTGACAGTGTGACTCAGGAGTGGTCTCAGCTTTGAAGGGCGTCCTCCCCGATGCCGAGTCGGACCCCTGGCGGCAGCGGCCCAGTTGACAGGCCTCCTGACTCACTGTTTTGTCCTGTCAGCGTGCAGGCTTTTGCCACCCGTTAAGGAAGGTTCTGGCGGTGCTGGCTTCGACGGCTGGACTGCGAAGGAGCTCAAAGGTTTCCCAGCCTGTGGGATGACCTGGTGTCCATCCTAAATGACTGTGTGGCCTTTGCGGCGAAAGGGGCCAGCGTGCAGTGCCAAGACCAGTTCAGTTGGAGGGTCGTTGGCATTCCTAAGCGAGGCGAAGCGGCAGTGGGCGGCCCTGCCGGCCAATCAGTACTGTGGCGCGCCCGGGCGCACTGCTGCAACAGCTCTGTTGCTTTTGGCTTGCCACTAAGGCTTACCGCGGCGACCATGTCGTCGCCAGCTGGGCTGAGCCACGGGTGTCCCTGAAGCCATCGTTGCCTACCTTGCTCGGTGCGTGTGGTCTGCTCCTAGGCACTGCATGGTGCACGGTCTTCCTGCCGGCGACCCGCGCAGTCCCAGGCTACTGGCATTCGTGCTCGAGCCCTGGTCTGGATTGTCACCAGTTTTGGGGGCATCCAAGCCTTTCTGTTCATGGATGACAGAATAGTCTTCCTGGAAGGCTGCCGCTTCCAAGTGGTTTGACTCACGCTTAGGGCTCCAGGAGCACCAAGGGAAGCGGCAAATGCGGGACCGCACCCTGCGGCCTGACGGCCCCCCGATGGAGCACCTTGGTGTTTTCGCGGTGCCTGCTGCTGGGCCTCGTGCTCCCGAAAGTCACTTGGGCAGCTCCCTTGGTGCCTGCTGTCTGCAAAGGTTTGCAGACGGTGAAAGCATTCTACCGTGCCTTGCGGGGGCCCTGCACATGGTGGTGCAAAGGCAGAGTGTGGGCTGACTGCATCAACGTACATCCTCAGCTTGCCTGTAAGATCTTTTGCGTGTAATTTTACACTCTCGAAAATTTTACACGCAAAACGCGGTACAATTTTGTTACACTACAAAAATGTGGTGTAAAAATTTACACTTTTGAGTGTAAATTTTGTAGTGTAAATTTTGTCCTATGATTTTAAATGGGCCAAGATGTGCCGAAAAGGTGTTGTGAAAACCAGNCACTTTTGAGTGTAAATTTTGTAGTGTAAATTTTGTCCTATGATTTTAAATGGGCCAAGATGTGCCGAAAAGGTGTTGTGAAAACCAGGCACCGGGAAGTGCGAAGTGCCGAAAAAGTAGTGGATTCCGAAGGCCGGACAGGCCGAAGTGGCGATAGGCTCGTAGATTCCGAGAGCCAGATTTGCCGACAGAATGTAGTTGTGACTCTCAGGGCCGAGCAAGCCGACCACGAGCATGGCTTGTCTTGTTTTGGTGAAAAAAAAGAAAGAAAGAGAAAGAGAGAAAGAAAGAGCGAGAGAGCGAGAGAAAAAGAGAGATTCCCCTTTCTTGTGGTGCCACAGCGAGTTATCGGGCAGGGCTAGGGCTCCCCTTTTTCTTGGTGTCACACCGAGTTATGGGGCAGGGGTAGGTCTTTCGCACTTGGCAGGACATCCTCTTTTGCATTTATTATGAAAATAATATGGGTGGTTTTGATTATTTCTGGCTTAGGATTGATATATACATGTATGTATATATATATATATATATGGCAACTGGAGCTCCTGAGATCCATTCTTGCTTGACCTCAATGACAACGTGATTTTCCGAGTTACAGATGTCACTGTGGGCGCAGATTTCCCTCATGTTAATGTTTTGTTTCGGCCGAAACAGCAACAGTCACAGGTAACAGCCATAACGAAAACACCAAAAAATCCTAAGCACCAAATCCAAAACCCTAAGCACAAAACCAAAAAAAACAAAGCCCTGAATCCAAAACCTAGCCCCAAAACCCAAATCCTGAGCCCGAAACGTTGAATTTCTGGTAAAACTGTTTTGTTTTTCAACACGAACCACTGACTTTTGCAACAATTCTAGAATTTTTTTTAAAAAAATCTTTGTGCTTTTCAGCAAAACGTTTTGATGTTTTGCAAAAACTTTCGATTTGGTTTGGTAAAAAGGTGTGCGATTTGTTGACAAACAGGTTTTTGCTAAACATATCTAAGTTTTCCCGAAAAAAATGAATTCGGCTTTTTCTCACAACTCACAAAAGTTTTGATTTTTCCAAAGCTCTGAATGTTTTGTAAAGAATCTAAACTCCCAACCCACAACCTAAGCCCCAAACCAAACACCCTAAGCACCAACCCCAAACCCTAAGCCCGAAACCCAAAACACCATAAGCCCCAAACCCCAAACCCTAAACCCTGAGCCCCCCAACCCATAACCCTAAGCCCTAAGCCCCAAAAGCCTACAAGCCCAAACCTCAAAACCCTAAGCCCAAAGCCCCAATCCTAAACCCTACGCCCGAAACCCTGGTTTTGAGCTTAGGGTTTTGGGGTTTAGGGCTTAGGGTTTTGGGTTTAGGGCTAAGGGTTTTGGGATTTATGGCTTAGGGTTTTGGGTTTCGGGCTNAAACCCTGGTTTTGAGCTTAGGGTTTTGGGGTTTAGGGCTTAGGGTTTTGGGTTTAGGGCTAAGGGTTTTGGGATTTATGGCTTAGGGTTTTGGGTTTCGGGCTCAGGGTTTTGGTGTTCAGGGCTTAGGGTTTTGTGTTTGGGCTTCGGGTTTTGGGTTTTGGGCTAGTGTTTTGGGTTTGGGGCTTGGGGTTTTGGGGTTTGGGGCTTAGGGTTTTGGGTTTGGGGCTTATGGTTTTTGGGTTTGGGGCTTAGTGTCTTGGGTTAGGGGCTTATGGTTTTTGGGCTTGGGGGTTAGGGTTTTGGGTTTGGGGCTCAGCGTTTTGGGTTTGACGTCTCAGGGTTTTGGTGTTTAGGGCTTAGGGTTTGTGTTTGGGCTTATGGTTTTGAGGTTCGGGTCTAGTGTTTTGGGTTTGGGGCTTGGGGTTTTTGGGTTTGGGGCTTGGGGTTTTTGGGTTTGGGGCTTATGGTTTTTGGGTTTGGGGCTTAGTGTCTTGGGTTTTGGGGCTTGGGGGTTAGCGTTTTGGGTTTGGGGCTCAGGGTTTTGGGTTTCGGGCTTAGGATTTGGGTGTTGGGGCAGGGTTTTGGGTTCTGGGCTTTGGGTTTTTGGGTTTAGTGCTTGGGGCTTTTGGTTTTGAGTTTTTGTTTTTTGGTGTTTGGCCTTGGGGTTTGGGTTTCGGGCAGAAAAATTTTTGTGGTTTGGGGACTTAGGGCCTTAGGGTTTTGGGTTTGGGGCTTAGCGCTTTGGTTTCGGGCTTAGGATTTTTGGGTTTAGGGCTTCCGGGCTTACGGCTTTGGGATTGGGGCTTAGCGCTTTTGGGCTTTAGGGCTTAGGGTTTTGGTGTTTAGGGCTTAGGGTTTTGTGTTTGGGCTTAGGGTTTTGGGGTTTGGGTCTAATGTTTTGGGTTTGGGGCTTAGGGTTTTCGGGTTTGGGGCTTAGTGTTTTGGGTTTGGGGCTTAGGGTTTTGAGTTTGGGGCCAAGGGTTTTTGGGGTTTAGGGCGTAAGGTTTTTTAGGTTTCGGGCTTAGGATGTGGGTTTTGGGGCTGGGTTTTGGGTTCAGGGCGTTGGGGTTCTGGGTTTGGTGCTGAAGGTTTTGTGTTTTGGGCTCAGGTTTTTTGGTGTTTGGGCTTGGGGTTTGGGTTTCGGGTATATAAAAAGGTTTTTTTGTTTGGGGACTGGGTTTGGGATTATGGTTTTTTCAAAGACCAAAAACAATTTCATTAAAATCTTTAAAAATCCTGTAAAAAGTGTATACAAAATTGGTTGTAAGTGATGGGTTTTAACCAAAAGATTGAGGTTTAGCTTAAAAAACCTGGTTGAAAAGTGACTTTTGTAATAAAAAATGTTTCTTTAAAGTGATTCTAAGCAAAAAAGTATGTATATTTCAGTGAAAAGTAGGTGGTTTTGGATCAAACTGTTGATTTTCGGAAAACAAACATAATACATTTTTGGTAAAAATATCTATTTTGGGGTAGAAGTGTATGTCTTTTCAGTAAAAGTGTATGACTTTTTGGTAAAAGTGTATGACTTTTTGGTAAAAGTGTATGACTTTTTGGTAAAAGTGTAAGACTTTTTGGTAAAAGTGTATGACTTTTTGGTAAAAGTGTATGACTTTTTGGTAAAAGTGTATGACTTTTTGGTAAAAGTGTCTAAACATCCCTGTGACAACCCTTCTCCCGTTAAGGACCACAAGCGTCCCAAACAGGACCTTTCCGCTCACCCTCCCGGTTTCTCCCACTTCACCTTGACTGACAACGGTGGTCAAGGGGATTGTGCGTATTTGGCTATCGCCATGGCTTTGGCCGACGCTAATAAAGCCAAAAGCAAGACTCAAGCTGTCCCTAAGGACTTCGAGCCCGGTGGGCGCCTCCAGGCCCAGCTCAGGCTTCTCGCCTCTAAAGAGCTTGCCAACAATCCTTCGCGATATTTTGCCCCTGGCGATGACCGTGCCTCAACGGTTCCTAGCCAGACCGCCTCTGCTGGCGTGTGGGCTGACTCTGTCAGCCTTTCCGCACTCTGCCAAGCTTCTCAAGTTGAACTTAGGATTTGGGGGTTTAGTGCCAAGGAGAATAGGTGGGCCCTTTATATCCTGTCTCCTTATAAGGCCTCCAAGCCCAAAAATACCCCTGTCATTTGGCTTCACCTCAAGGATCAACGTTACCAATGGTTGAAGCCTAAGGACTCCTTAAACCCCGACTTGGTGGATAGCTGGGTTCGCCATGCCTGCTACAAGCCTGCCAGTTTGCAAGGGGCCGGAAAATCTCATTTTGACCCAGACGCGTTAGACATCCTGGGTCTTTCCGTGCCCTCTACGCCCGCTAAATCTGTTTGTTCCTTTACTTCCGAGTCTGGCCGTAAGGCAAGCGCTCGCAAACCCGGTCTCGAACCTCCTGTTGTTGCGGCTCAGCCTCCCGTTGTTGGGGCTTCTTCCGGCAGCTTTACGCCTGGGGCCCACCTTAACTGCCCTTGCGGCTGGAGTGCGCCGCTTGGTAACAGCGCTCGTAGTTATGCTATTTCGCACTGGCGTGCTTGCCAAGGTATTGCCCCGCCCACGCTTCCGCCCGGTTGGCGTCGTGTTTCTGCTTCTCAGCAACACAAGCTTGGATGCTCGGAGACATTCGGAGACCCTTCGCAAACGGTCCGTCACCAAATTCCAAGCTTGGCTCGATAAGTTTAAGGCCAAAAAGCCAAAAATCTTTCCCGCTTTGTGTGTGCCGCGGCTTGGTGCTCCTTTAAGGGTTTCACGTGGCGTCAAAAGGCCCTACGTCGCCTATCCGTGCTCTAGATGCGGAGTGTACAAGAAGTGGGGTAGCTAGTTCTCTCGTTGCTCCAAGGCCGTTTCTACAGTCTCGGTTAAGCAGTTTCTCACTGCCACTTGCTCTCGCAGCGTCGCCCTTAGGCGTAAGACGTCTGCAAGCGTGCCTGTGCTAAATACCTCGCTAAACCTGGGAACCGCGAAAAGCGGCGTGCTTATGAGGCTCTTCCTGAGGTTAGAGCCGCTCACCGTCTTGTTGAACAAAGGTGCAGGGAGCGCAAAGCGAGAAAGTCGCGTCGCTCTTCTTGACTAGGTGAGTTTCCCTTTTCCTTGCTGCTCGACCCTCTTCTCGGTGGTGCACACCCTGGTGGCTCCCCTGGGCCTCTGCCGCATGCCGCGCCTCCGGCTGCTCCACTCACGGTCGTGTCGGTTAAGGTCACTCAGCTTACTGCTGCTCGTCTTTCTGAGGTCCTCAAGTTCGCTTGTGTCCAAGGTGCTGGTGTGGTTTGTTTGCAAGAAACTCGGCATGTCGGCAATGCTGCGTGGGCTCGCCGTGCTGCCTTTAATGCCGGGTGGCATTCCACCTTTTCTGCCCCTCCTCCTGCTTTTCGTGCGGGCGGTTTCGCCAGAAGCAACGGCGGTACCGCCGTCTTGTGGAGGCCGGTGTTTGGCCGTGCCTGCCCCGTTTCGCTCCCCTCTCATGTTGCCCATACTCCTATGCATAGAGCCGTGGCCTTTTCCACTGCTGCTTTCTCTGTGGTGTCGGTGTATGGCCACGCTCAAAAGCCTGACTTGCCGTGGATGCACCACGTCCTTTCTCAGGTTGACTCCCCTTCTAAGGCCGTTTTCGTTATCGGTGATTGGAATTGGAAGCCTGCGCACGATAATGCCTTGCCCAGCGGGTGGAGGGTTTCCGCGCCTATCCCCACTACTGTGGCCCAAACTGCCATCACTCGTGCAGTGGCCAATGCCCCGGTCAGTGCTTCTTGCATGAGCTTCTTGCCTGGCATTCCTCATCACGGTGCCGTGGTCTTTTCGTGCAACACCGACGCTCCTGCGGTTACACCAGCCGTAAGGTTTCGGAAGTGTGCTGCTTTCTCCTGGCCCAGCCGTTCTGTCATTGCTTCTGACAGTCCCATTGCGGTTCGCCTTAACCATTTGTTCCCCCCTGCCCCGGTCGGTGCCTCTCTTCCCAATAAATGGGTTGCTTGGCATGCCAGGGCTGAGGGTATGTTCTCGCTCGCTTGTGAGGCTGGATTTGCCTCTCGCGATGTCCCTGCTGAACGGCCTAAAGGCTCCGTCGCTTCTGTGCGGCCCCGTGCTCCGGGTCCTTCACATAGATGTCAGGAAACTGTTGCTGCGCGTCGTCTGAAGCGCTTGCACCGCACCCTTAGTGAACTTCGCCACTCCCACCCTAATTCCCTAGATAACCCCGTTCCCGCACCTACTTGGCGTCGTCTTAGGCGTGCTGAGCAGTCCGGGCTCCTCGTGCTGCCTGCTGGTGTGGTCATCTTGCCCTGGAAGAAGCGCTTTCGCCAGTGGTCTTCGGACATTTGGCCTGCCGCCGGCAACGCCTTGCGTCCGTCTCCCGCCATTCCTTGCTTCACTGCATCCGATATGCGTGAGGATTGGGAAGCCGTTTGGTGTCCCGATTCTGTGCCTGTTCAGCCTGCTAACGCTTGGGTTGATTTTGCTTTCTCTAGTCCCGGGTTTAAGGTTTCCTCTAGGCCCTCCCCTTCTTGCCTCCTTGCTGGAAATGGCTCGTTGGAGCCACCTGAAGACACCTGGCCTACGCTTGAAGTCTTTCTTTCTGCCGTTGACGCTTCAGACGGGTTTGCCGGGTTTGACGGTTGGCATTCCTCCGAGCTTCGAGCTCTGCATAAACATGCTCCTTTCCTTTTGGAAGAACTCTACCATTTTGACACGTCTCGTGCCGAGAACATCCCTGATTTCAATCTTTGGGATTGGAAGACTGTAGGGATTCCCAAGCGCACTTCGCTGGACAGAGCCGGGTAAAGCCAACGAAGGCAAGACCAAAGAGCCTGGCACAAGGCCCTCCTCAGCTTGTTTCCTGAGCAGCCTCAGAGCCAGTGGGCTGGTCGCCGGGGCGTGTCTTGTCTTCACGCCATTGCTGCCTTTCTGGCCACCCCAAAAACTGGGGTTGACTTATCCAAGGCTTTTGACACCGTCGACCATAGTGTCGCTGACATTGCAATGCAAACCCATGGGATTCACCGGCGCCTTCGTCAAATCCTCTTGCGGGCTTGGAAAGCCCCGAGGCACTGCGTTGTTGGTGGAGTTCCTTCCCTTCCCATAAACCCTTTGCGTGGCTTGCCTCAAGGTGACCCTGTTGCACCGGCTGTCCTTGGCATGGTCCTCGCCCCTTGGTGTGGTGACTCCTGTCATGATGAGCAACGCTTTGCTTTCGTCGACGATCGAACCATTGTCGCTCAGGGCGACCGTCCTACCGAGCANTCCTCGCCCCTTGGTGTGGTGACTCCTGTCATGATGAGCAACGCTTTGCTTTCGTCGACGATCGAACCATTGTCGCTCAGGGCGACCGTCCTACCGAGCACCTTGCGGAAGCCATCCAGTGTACTGCTGGTTCCGATGAGGCCATAGGCATCTCCGAGAACCGTGCCAAGCGCCAACTGTGGGTTTCGGGTCAAGACCACCCTATTGAGCACTTAGGACTTAGGCCTTGAGGTTTTCTTAGGTGACCCTAGTGCCCTAATTCTCCCTCGCGACGACTGGTGCGCGTTTGAAGAGGTCATTAAGCACCTCGCCGCCCTCCCGGGTGCTGCCAAGGTGCGCGAGCGCCTGGCTTCAGCTTTTGTGTTGCCTAAAGCCCGTTGGGGTTGTCCTCTTATTGCCCCTCCTCCTGAGCGTACTGTTCGCGCTTTGTTTCGGGCCATTCTTTCCACCCATTGTACTTGGTGGTGCCATGGCAGG
>BGNK01002159.1:57766-71246 GCA_003297005.1 Symbiodinium sp. clade A Y106 | reverse complement strand
ATGCCGAAAAGCTTCACATGCGCGTTGTCTCGCTCACTGCCTCTTCGGGCCTTGTCCTGGAACTCCTTCCTCGGTGTGATGCTCGCCTTCTTGCGCTCACTCGGGGCGCTGCAAAACCCGCTCGTGCCGGCCCTCGTGTTTTCTGCGTTGACACTCCCGCTGGCGGCCACGTGTTGCGCCAGGCCGCACGTCTTCAAGCGCTTTCATCCATCCCTGCCTCCCGCCTAGACAGGGAGGGTCTCGAGCATCTCGATCTTGAGGCCTCAAGTCACCTTGTTTGGACTCGGTGGCTGAATACTCTATCTCATGACCAGCTGGCTCTCCTGAACATTTTTAGGTCTGGAGCNGAGGCCTCAAGTCACCTTGTTTGGACTCGGTGGCTGAATACTCTATCTCATGACCAGCTGGCTCTCCTGAACATTTTTAGGTCTGGAGCCATTTGGACCCCTACTCGTAGGCATGCTTTTTTTCCGTAATTCCTTGTTCACTGCGTGCCCTTTCAGCACCGAGGTTCGCTGCTCTGCTCGGCACCTTTTCTCAGAGTGTCCGCGCTTTGAGGGCGATCGCTTGTCTTTGCAAAGACTTTGGGGTGTCGCCCCTGCCTTTTGGGGGTCACAACCCAGAATCACGGCCAAAAGTGGCTGGATTACGCTTCTCGCTTCTCGGGATCCAGGCAAGCGTGCCGCCATGCAAATAGCGGCTTGTGCGCTAGGGATTCAAATGACTGCCTGCTTTGGAGATGGTCTGTCTCCTGACTGACCTTCCCAGCTCCCTCTTCTCTCCCCGCCTTCCTTAGGGTTTAGGCCCTTGGGTTGTTGTGGTTCTTTGCCTTGGTTCCTTTTCCTTGTCCCTTTGGGGTTGGTTTAGGTCCCCTTTCCCCCTAGTGTTCGGGTTTCTGCCTTGCGTGCTCAGGCGAGTCGCGCCATCTTGCGTTGACCATGCAGCTCCATGCTGCCCTGTTACGTACCTGTGACCCTAAACCCAGTGTCAGGTTGGGCCACCTCATAATAATAATAATAAACATAATGCCTTTTATGAACAGGCCCCAGCTAGCCGTGGTGTCTGCCCTTGTTGCAAGGGGCTGGAGGAAATTTGGGAGCTGTCATTGCAAGCTTTTGCTTCTACCGGCCGATCGATGATCCCTATGGGGCACGAGAGCCTTTGCCAGGGTGACCAGGTTGCGTCAGTTTGGCACTGCGTGGGGCAATCAGGCCGCGACTTCTGTGGGCCTGCTACGAAGATGGATGCGCAAGCACCAGTGGCAAGAAACTGGCCCCTGGGCTTGGATCAATGACCGGGGTATCCGGGTCGGGGCCGGGCCAAATTAACGGCAGATTCAGAAAGCCCTCCATGAGATCCGCCAGCATTGGCGGAGGCAGCAATTCGTCAACATGCCCTCCGGAAGTCTTTGATGCAGGCACAGGGGCGCAAAGAGCTATGTTGCTTGGTGCTGCTGTTTCGCCGGCATGGTTGGCCAAATCTAATCCTTCGGAGCCTCACAACCAGGGTCGTTGCTTGTGGTATGCGAGCGCAGGCTTCTTACAGCACCTTTTGTGGGATTGCCCTGCTTTCCCAAGGATTAGGAGTAGGCCCCCTGCACCTACCAACCCCCTTTAAAACAGGCTCGCGTGGTATAGGATCCTCAGGCATGCTGGAGAGATACTCGCCACTGTCTGGTTGGATAGACACGGCCGCAGCTCCGGATGAGCGTCTCAGCCCTTAGGTAGGGTTCCCCTAGGCCTTACGCCCCGCTTTCACTGTGTTCACGCAGCTTTCCCCCGTGTTTTTCTTAATTTCACATGGCGCTTGGTGAAATTGCTAGGCTGCTAGAACATGTGTGGAGAGTTCCCGGCAGGCAACGGCTCTCGCCGTTTTCTTTCTTTTGATCTGCGTGCATTCTCCCACATCAGACTTGACCAGGCATTTGTTTCCCAGCCTGTGTTGCCGCTCAGCTACCTTCCAGTGCTGCTTTTTTGGCACAGGTGCTTGTAGTTTGGCGGCTTCCCCACTCATTAGGGTTCCCTAGGCCGTTGCTTCCCCACTCCTTAAGGTTCCCTAGGGTTTAGGCCTGCGGTGCAGGTACTCTTTGGTGCCTGCCATGTGGCTCGAGTGTCTCGGCGCTCGGGCTTGGTTGCTGCTGTGTGCAAATCAAGGGCCGCAGCAGATACAAAGTTATATCGATGATCCCTTGCGCGGGCGTACTCTTACCTTTCTGTCATGGAAATGGATATTTCTCTTCGTGATGTCAACGGCCTGCAATTCCTGCCCGTGTGGATGGGGGTCAGGGGCCGAGAAAGTAAATCTGTGCAGGTTTCATTTGTCACATGCAGGTGGCCAGGAGTTAAATCCAGGCCCGAATCTCAACAAAAGATGTATCAGCGCGCTGTTGCTGGTTGAGCACAGGGCGTATCCCAATTCACACCTGTTGTCTGCTAACAGGGTGCTTACCAGTGAGAGCTCAATCACTTTCGTTCCGAAAGTTGTCGCCCTTGAGTGGCTTGTTTGCAGCCACGTGCCAAGGCCTTGCCTGTTTCCTCGCTATTGTCACGTGTTGGCGCTGGAACAGGTCTTCTGCATTCATGTTGCCCAGAAAGAAACATGCAACTTTGCCCCACGGACTTTAATTCGCACTCAGGACTGCACTGCTCATATACTTGATGGAGGCATTGAGTGGTTCCGTGAGCGTGAGCGCCTGCAACCTCTGCCAATTATGAGCCTGGGCTTGTGCCTAGGCTTCACCCAAATCAAAGCATACCATGACGACCTCAGGATGGGTCCTTGCACACTGTCGTATCTTGCACAAGCATCTTGTGCCAGCATCAAAGTTTTTGGAACGAGTGAGTGCTCACAGTACTCAGTACTCGCTGAGTCGCGCTCTGTTTGTGACTGGCCATGGCCAGGCGCATCACACACCCGAATTCCAGCAGCATACGCTTGCCAGCAAGCGTCTTTGTTCGTTTAGGTCGCAGGCCCACGCCGGTAGTTTGCAGGGTTTTGGCCTCAAGTCGCTCTACGAAGGCCAGAAAGTGGGGTGTGAGCATGAGCGGCTCTGTAACCTGCATGCTCCTGTCTGTGCCGAGCATGAGCGACTCTGTAACGTGCGTTTTTCTGTCAGTGCTGAGCCGGCATTGCCTGTGCTGAGTGCAGAGAGTCACGTGCCTGAGGGTCCGCACGAGAATGCCCTGGACGAGCTTATCTTGGTCATTTGCCTCTACGTTGCCGCAGGATGCACAGGACCGCCTAAAACACCGCTAGCCGCCTGCAGTAAGCACAAACGCAAGCGCAAACACATTCGTTGCCGAAAGGTGGTGAAGTTTCGCTTGCCCAGGGTGATCTTAGTCGCCCGGTTTTGCAGTTCACATCGTGTGCCAGCTGCTCGTCTCAGCTCGCGCCTCAGAGCCCAGAGCTATCGTTGGCACAGGCTTCGATCAGTATACGGTCGCAGCCTCGGCTCATCCCCAGCGGATGCCAGACTAGGGGCTATGCTTCGTGCCACACAGTTTTTAATCCCGCAGAACTGCACAAATTCCCATGTCCCTCTTGAATCTTGTAGTTGGCAACATGAGCTCAGAGGTGGATCAGGGTGAGGTGCCGCTGTAAACGTAATCACGTTATTGATGATGATGCTCATGTGGCCACTCAGTTGACCCTGAGCAGTCTTTAGCCGAAGCCTTGCTGGGTGGCTCGGAATACCAATCATCCCAACTCGGTTGAGCCTCATTGGCAAACTGAGGCGAGGTCGTGGCTGGTTGCTGTTGCCTCCACTGCTTCATGGCGAACCCCAAGCGTCAGGCGGTGCAAGGGACGAGTTTATGTGATAGGCTCCTCCATTTGCTTAACCAGTGCAAAGAGCAGAAGTGCACTGATTCCCAGGTTGAGGCCAAGGTTTGCAGAATGCTTGAGACCCGCGGCCCAGCTAATCAACAGCACAGCAATACGGGGTGGTGGAATTGGGAAGCCGCTTATCCCAATACGTGGTATGGGGGGTGGCATGCTGATTACTCATTCGGTTGCGGCAGACCTGCCAGCCAAAATGCGGCTAGCTCTGCCCGCACAGGCCGTAAACAGCCTATCCCCGACGATCCAGGTGAGCAACTCTCCATCGCCCCAGGAGACTGGGCGAATGCCCCCAAGTGCATTGAACCAGGAAAGGCACTCGCGGCCATCGAGAGCCTAGTGAAAGCTACTTTAGACGATGCTTGCATGAAGCTTCGCAGGCCAAGAAGCCACTGCTTTTTTGGAAAGGCCGGTCCAACAACTTGGGAACTGCCCTCAGTCAAGATGAGCAGCTTAAGCCTAGAGCCCTGGCGCTGGTCATGACGGGTATGCCGGCGGATTGGGAAGAAGAGGAAATAATTGCTTTCCTTCAGCAGCAAAAATGGCAAAAAGCCAAAGTTATTACTCAGCAGATCCGCAGGAAGCAGCAACAATGGATTGTTTCTGCTGAGCCGCCTGAGCCCTCCAGCTCGCTTTTCTGGACGTATGAGGATGCGACCAATGCTACACGCATCTCCCTTGCGCCAGCCCCGCAGAGGAAATTTGTTGGCACACAGGAGCCGGCCAAAGCCCCTAAGAAAGGTTGGAGCTTGCAACAGCACAACCAGGAGCAAACGCCTGCTGACAAACCGCAACGGGAAGGCCGCTCTGTTCGGCGGGTTGAGAAACAAGAGAAGGAGCTTAGTAACCGGGATAGAACCCGGTCACGTGAAAAGCCTCAAACTGAGACTGCCAACAGTGAGCCCAGATGGATGAGGACAGCACACAGTCAGAAAAACTTGCTCCCCAGGCCTCTAAGCCGGTTCCTGACAAGGACAACACCGTTCCGGGCAATCCGGACGAAGCAGTGCTTGCCGGTTGGGAAAAGCATGATGCTGGTGGTACCGGTGACTGTTTCTACCGTGCCTTCTGTACGGCGACCCACGCTCAGGAAAACCCTGGTAAGACCCTCAAGGAAGAAGACTTGAAGCATCTCGCTGCTGATGCCCGAGCTCGTGTTGTGTTACACGTCAGGAAACACATTGATAGGTTCCGGGAACATTATGCCCTGAGATGCGCTCTCAGCAGCCTGTGGCGGACACGATTGAAAAGTCGATGCATAACCACTCCCACCCTTTACGTGGGCCTGTGGTTTGGCCATTCAGGCCTGCGTCGAAATCCCAATCATTGTTTGGAAGCGAAAAAATGGCATCTGGGAACGTTGCACCATCGCTGGCAAGTTTTCCAAGGAAGGGAAAGCGATGGCAAGAAAGAACGGTACCCCTATCGTTATGATCCTCAGTGAAGGGCACTTCACGTTCTGCGCGCCGACAAGCAGGATGGAGCCCGTCCCTAGGCCTTGGTTGATGAAAACTCACAAAACCTTGGTCATTGACCTCACAGGGGGAGAAAAGTCATGCAGTGCTGTCTCGGTTGGTACACCGTCTTTGCACACGATTAAATCCCCTGGTTGTGGTACCCCGAGTTTGCACTCAATCCCTAGTTCGCTTGGTTGCACGGCTGCTTGAAAAAGCTCAGCTGTGTGTTTGGACGTGTAAGCTTTGCCACTCTCGTTTTGAGGCTAAGACTCCCAAGAAACTCAGTGAGATGAGCAAGAATCACAATGCTAGACGGCATCCGGACCGGGACATGGCTGAGAAGAACGGCACTCGCCAGTATGTTGAGCCGGTGATTCCTTCACATGACATTCCTCTGGATCAGCGAGCGTGGTGCTGCCCGCACCCGCGCTGTCAAAAAGGCTTGCCCCACCTGCCTGCAGAGCAGCATCGCAAAAGCGTGCAGGCGCGCAACGCTGCTGAGCACCCTAGAGCTAAAGTTTCTAGTGTTAAGAGCCGGAAACGCCTGTGGACGAGATGGAGAAAGGATAAATCCACTGTTCCTAGCCTTTCTCGTGGCATCAAGCTGCGAGTTGCCAGCCAGCACAAGTCTAAGCAAAACAGGTTGGACAAAAACAAGTGCGGCCATAAGGCCGTGCTGTTCCACCCTGATTGGGCTACTATCCTCAAAACTGCTAAGAGCGCCTCGCCGAAGCAGCAGAAAGGCAGCGGAACCACCTGCACCCGCTGCTGGAGGTTCGTGCTGAAAGGCACACTTGAGAACTCGCGTAACCCGCAGCTTTGCAAAAAGCGTCCTGAACCGTGTAACCAGGCAAGGGCCTCCTGGCTTCGCATCCAGTCCAGCCCTAGGACTGTTCATCAGCTCCTCAACATCTGGAAGGTTACGCTTGAGCAAGCCAAGGCTAAGTTTGAGAGAGTTGTGGAGGAGGGCATTGTGAGCCCCAGCCAGGCCCCTCAAGTCACCGACGTGGCAGTGTATCCCAAGCTTTTACTGTTACCTCCATCAATAACGTTGGAGGATGCTCAGGCATGTGGCGTGCGCTAGAGACCTGGCGCAATGACCGTGTTCTTTGTTTACAGGAAGCTAACCCGAAGGCAGGCGAATGGGTTGGTTTTTGTAGATCGGCCAAGCTCAAAGGTTGGAAGGCTTACAGGCTGCAGCCGGCTGATGTTGACCAGAAGGCTGGCGTGGTCACCTTGGTTCCTTGGCACTTCAGGCAACTTCCAGGTGTAGGCCACGTGGTGGAAAAGGCCCAAGTTCTTCTCACTTGGGTGCAAGGTGTCGCAGTCCTCTTAACCACTATGCCCCTCCTGGATGTCAGCATGACGCTGCGCTGGCATTGCAGGAGGTTTATACACGGCATAAGCTTCAGCACCAATTGTGGATCTCGGCTGGAGATGCCAATGATCCTCCCAGCCCGGAGTCGGCACATGTTGCCGCTGCCCTCTCGACGTTGGGTGCCACTCTGCGTTCGGATGGGCAGGCCACTACGTGGAATGGCAGCACGCCCATTGATTTCTTGTCTTCCTGTCCCGCTTCTGTGGGTGTTTTCGCCGGGCAAGAACCGATTGCAATCTCCGATCACATCCCCATTAGCTTAAAGGTGCACGTGGATGTGCCTTCTTCTCCCAAGGTTGGCAGGCTACGTAAGCAACCCCATTGGGCTAAACGCGTGAATATCAGTGCCAAACGCTGGCCAGAGCTTTTAGACAGGGCCTGGCTCACTGGCACTGATCGTGACCCCCCATACTCACCTGCAACAACTTCTGCAGCTTGCTGCTTCCCCAGACAATACCCAACAAGAGTGGGACCTTTACATGCATTGCCTCACTGACATGTTCAAAGTGGCCGTGTGCTCTGCTATCTCTGACGAAGAGGCCAAAGGCGAGGGTTGTGATTTTGCTCTCTTTAACGAGCTCGTTTCCGTGGACAAAGCAATCGCTAGCTGCGCTGTTATAGGGCTCCCTGCCCAGCACGTTTGGCTTAACGTAGGCAGGCTCAGTGCAGGGCCCACGCATGAGTCCCAAGCTGTCCGTAGGTGCAACAACAGGCTTGCCATGCTACATGAAGCCTACAAGCAAGCCAATCGCGGCGACACCCGTGCTGACCGTGCGAGGCCGAGCGTAGATCCTAATCTGATTCGCCGGCTTTGGCCGCGTGATGCGCCCACGCAGCTTTGGCAGATTCAGCAGAAAGCTCGTCAAGAAATTCAATCATGCAAAGCCGACCGCAAAAGACTCGAGGATGCGCAGAGACTCGATCGTGTTCGCAGATGGCGGGCGCAAATTGCCACTACTAGAAGTGCCAGTAAGTGGTTTAAACGCAAAGATGAAGGTCAGCTTGGTGCTCAGGTTGACCTGAAAGGTCAAGTGTCCCAAACGGATGCTGAAGCTGCTAGCTTGATCGCTGACTTTTGGCAGGAGCAGTGGAGACAGGGACCTCTCAGTTCGGAGGAGGCTCAAGCCACTGCTGCGCAAACCTTGCTTTCCGCAGTTTCCCTGACCTTCCGGGCTTTCAGTGGCAGCAACCAAGCCTTGCCGAGTTTCAGGTTGCTTTGAAGAAAGTGCGGGCCGGATGCCTGGAGCACAGAGGAAGCGAAGTTCCTGCCTTACCCTGCAATACGGGTCCTTCACCAACTTGCCGAAGCCCCACAAAATTGCGGATGGTGTTATTAAAGCAGCCGACACTCGCCCAATCGCGGTGCTAAGTGTGTTTTGGCGCGCCGTAACAAGCTCTTGGGAGCAGTGTGAAGCCATGCAATCTTGGAGACGGCTGCATTTCCCTCGTGATACCGTTGCAGGCGGGAAAAACCATTTGGGAGAAGACGTTGCAGCCCAGATCCAGGACTGTCTGGCTGCTGGCCGGTTTGCCGTGTCCCTTGACTATTCCAGATGTTATGATAGCATGTCGCCTGCTGTCAGTGCGCTCCTGCTGGAAGGCCTTGGGTTTCCCAGCGCTTTCGTGTCCCTTATCCGCAGGGGATGGGGTCAAAGCCGGCGATGGATTACTTGGAATCAGCATATCCACCCGGTCCGCCTGAACGCTTCCCAGAGCACCCCGCAGGGCTGTCCTATTGCCCCGTTTCTGTTGCAACTGTGGATGCTTGCGGGACACCGTTCGGTCCAAGCGCGTATTCGACTGTTACATGGTGAGCGCCCAGCTAGCAAGGGTGTCACTAAGATCTACATGGACGACCGCACATGCATTGAGCATGACTGGCCCATGATTGAATCTAGAGTAGCCAGATGGGCCGAATGGTCCTCTAAGGTCGGGTTGACTGAGAATAGCCGCAAGATTCAAGTTGGCGCCAAATCCAAGAAACACAAGCAGGTACTGCAGCAGCAAGCCGCTGCGGATTGGATAAAACACGAACTCCGCGTTCTGGGGACTTCCACCAACGCCAGAGGAAGACGCGCTGATGACCCTGAGGAGACAAACAGGCTGCAGCGTGCTAGATGTCGGGCCTTGTTTCTGGACTCGGCCAAGCTGCCTACCGACATGCTTCTCAAGTATGCACGTACTTTTGTCCTTCCGCTTTGCACCTATGGTTGGACTGGCAAAATACCCACACTCCGGGCAGGAGATACCTTGTTCGGTCAGCTCACCGTTTCCATGCACACGGCTCGCATGGCGAATCGCCAGCTCCGGTGGTGGTGTACGGAGCTTCCCTGCACCTTGATGCCCTATGGGGCACGAGAGCCTTTGCCAGGGTGACCAGATTGCGTCAGTTTGGCACTGCGCGGGGCAAGCAGGCGCCGCGACTTCTGTGGGCCTGCTACGAAGATGGATGCGCAAGCACCAGTGACAAGAAACTGGCCCCTGGGCTTGGATCAATGACCGGGGTATCCGGGTCCGGGCCGGGCCAAATCAACGGCAGATCCAGAAAGCCCTCCATGACATCCGCCAGCATTGGCGGAGGCAGCAATTCGTCAAGTGGGTGGACGGTACTGGACACGAAGCCGCGCAACTCAAGAGAGCCTCCTCTAGGCAAGCAGTTCTTGATGCTTTTGAAAGAATTGACTACCAACCCCCTTCAAAACAGGCTCGCGTGGCCAGTGAAGGCAGGAGGATCCTCAGGCATGCTGGAGAGATACTCGCCGCTGTCTGGTTGGATAGACACGGCCGCAGCTCCGGATGAGCGTCGCAGCTTTTAGGCGGGGAACCCTAGGCCTTACGCCCCGCTTTCACTGTATTCACGCAGCTTTCCCCCGTGTTTTTCTTAATTTCAAATGGCTGCTTCGTGATTGCTAGGCTGCTAGACCATGTGTGGAGAGTTCCCGGCAGGCAACGGCTCTCGCTGTTTTCTTTCTTTTGATCTGCGTGCATTCTCCCGCATCAGACTTGACCAGGCGTTTGTTTCCCAGCCTGTGTTGCCGCTCAGTGCTTGTAGTTTGGCGGCTTCCCCACTCATTAGGGTTCCCTAGGCCGTTGCTTCCCCACTCCTCAAGGTTTTTTAGGGTTTAGGCCTGCGGTGCAGGTACTCTTTGGTGCCTGCCATGTGGCTCGAGTGTCTCGGCACTCGGGCTTGGTTGCTACTGTGTGCAAATCAAGGGCCGCAGCAGGCACAAAGTTATATATCGATGATCCCTTGCTTCCTTTCCAAGTGCATGCTGGCTACGTGAGCCTCCTCGACTACACCCCCCTTTTTCAAGTGCTTGGTGGAGGCGGACTCTGAGCGTACGCTGATCGGGGTACGAAGTGAGTCAGATAAGAGTTTGAAGAACAAAAGAAAGAAAAGAAAAAGGAAGAAACAAGACGTCGCAGAAGTGACAGAAAGAAGAAATAAACAAGAGCCAATAGGGCCTGAAGAGGCATTGGGCCCGACAGACCGATTGACGCGTCGGCACTACGCACGAAGGTGCATTCCTCGGTTTCGCTGGGTTGAGTTCATCTTGGTTGCGGTTCTTCCGGTTTCGGCTTCGGGGGCGGTTCTGTCCTCGAGCTCCTCCTGCCGCTTGGATGCACTAAATTTCTGCCCTGGGGGCTGCACGGTAGAAAGAAACGGATCACAAGTATCCTCGCTAGAAGCTACTCGGTTGGGGCCCTAAGACACACTGGCACGGTGGAGGCGGAGGTGCTGGAGCTGCAGCCTCGAAGAGGCAACGACAGCAGCAGAAACTGCTTCTTGGTTTGCAAGCTTTACTGGCTTCACTTTCCGAGGACGAGGATCCTGCGGAGGTGAGACCACCGTCGTCCCCTCAACCGAGAGGACGCAGTCCCACTCCACGGGAGGTCTCGTCCGGCCCTCGTGACCGCGCGAGCAGCAGCCCGAGTCCGGGGTGGCAAGTTAATGCTTCAGAAGCCTTCGCCTGCTCCAAGGTCACGACAGCAACGTTGTCACCTGGCTCCTCTCCGTCCTCCAGGTCTTTTTCGAGAGCTGAGGCAGAACAAAGCTTACCAGGCCACCACCTTGAGTCTACAGCCCAAGACTGAGGAGCCTGAGTGCTCCTTTCAGACTTCCCTTTTCCCTTGTTTCCTTGTTGATGGTAGGCTTCCTGGGTCGTTGCCCTCTCCGAAGAACTCCCTCCTTGAGGTCACGAACCTGCGGTTGTTGTTGAGTGTAAAAGCGTGCCTGAAAGGTCAAGCAAGCCACTCTCTCAAGGTCACCATCCCGAAAGCCTTCCAAACTTCTTACGATTGGGCCGAATCCGTTAGGAAACCTGCTTCGGCGGTGAGAGTGATCCTTCCTGATGATCTTTCGGTGCGTAGTTACGGATGGCATAAAACTGAGTAACCAGATGAGGCCATCAGTGGTTTCCTCAAGCTCCCCGAATCTAGCTGCCTGCTTGTTGTTGGGAACTCGGGTACTAAGGGAGTTTTTGTAAAAAGGGTCGACAGCCAGACTGACCCTGGTCAGCGGGCCTTTGTCAAATGGCTTCCCATCGACAAGATGAAAGCTCCGGCGTACTACGCCATGGCGAAGCGGGAAGCTGACGGTTCCTCTTGCCTACAGAGCAGGGGGAGGATCGTGTCTGGGCCTTATCGGTGTCTTCCCTGGGGAGAATGATTCTGAGGCTTTGATCAAGCGTCGCTGGGCTGCAAAGGGGTTCCCTCCACTTGGTTTCCGGCTCAGCTACAGCAACTCCTGGCTTCTCAAAACTGGCGAGTCATCTCTGATATCCAAGCACCGGCCAGACCGAAAGGTGCTGCACCGCCCCAGGTTCAACCGAGTAGTCAATGGTTCCTGAAGTGTGGGGATCAAGGCACGATTGAGATTTCGCCTTGGCACAAGAGCACTACCATAGACTCATTTCTCAACCCATGCGGGCCCATGCTGCTTGGGTGAGCCGAGTTAAGTCTCCCCTCTCACCGTGAAGGGTCTGATGGCCAAGTCGCCCCCATTTTATTGATGCCTCCCTCGAGGATGGTTCCGTTGAAGTTGTGATGGATGATAAGCGTGGAGAAACGCATGATGACAAGCGTGGAGAGAAGCATGATCGCACTGGTGTTTCCTCGCCCAAAAAGCTCAGCGTGTTGACCCGTCCAGCTCACCTCTCGTGTCCGGTGCCACAGGCCCTGATGATGTCAAACTCTGGGATTTAGGGGGTTTCGGTGATTGTGGCTTTCGGTGTTTGGCGGGCAGCAACGCCCTCAGACAGGGAGCTACGGTGGCAAAGCTTGAGCCTAAGATCGCCAAAGTGGCACTTTCCCTCAGGGCTAAGGCCACTGACTGGCTCGATGGAAATCAGGCTGCATGGGTCCTGACATTGGTATCCTGATGCTGATTGTACGGAGGAAACGGAAGGAGGCTCTATCCCTCAAGATGCTTCCCAATGCCTTGCTGCTTGTCGGCGCCCCTCCAAATGGCTTGACCCATGGATGACGTTGGCCGATGCGCATGTTTTGCAGGTAGAGGCCCTCGTGTTTAAGCATGTGCAAAAGAAACGGAAATTTCTCGAAAGTTTAGTGCCGAGAAACAAGTCTAGCTGCAAACCTGTGTTCCTTTTTCTGAAGGACCAACACTTCTATACACTGCATCCGGAAGCTTCTCCGCCTGCCAAGTGGGCCAAACTTGGTCTTGACGACAGCCGGCCTGCGGCCTCCCAGAGCTACCTTGGCGGAGGCCGCACGTCCTCGCGTGGCCCTCCTTCTAGTGCTTTCTGTGGCTCAGGCCCGTCGTTGATGCGCGCTCAAGTGCCTCATCTAAGGTCCCTGATCATCCCCCGAAGATGTCCTCTGGTGGTGGTGCTTCTGTGTTGCTCCGCCCAGTGCTCTCTGAAGATTTGCAAATAGAAGGGTCCAACTTGGAGTTTAGGTCAGGGCAATCTGAGGCTCTTCCTGCGACGGGAACGGAGGCGAGGAGTTCCGATGCCCTTCTTCTTGAAGACGGCGCTTCAGAGACCTCTCTCTGGCTTCGCCCTGCGCCCTCACACGATGGGCGTTCAGAAGGGTCACGGTCACGCAGAATTGTAGGTCAGCAAGCAGAGGTTGCCTCTGGAGCTGTTTCCTCTGAGGCCGTGGCTGGTGCGGCCTCAAGACCACTAACCGGTGTCATGCGGATGGAGGGTGCCTGCGGCACGCTATCCGGAGGATCCCATGCCAGGGGTTCAGCGCCGTAAACATTGGGGAGAGTGCATCCACTGTATGGAGCCTTCAACCAAGTCCCGCTACGGAACCAAGTTGCCACCCAGGTCCTGGCTCGCAAGCTTTCTCGGTTCAGGGCTGCTGGCCTTTCATGGGCTCACGACAATTGAAGTGAAAGAAGTACGGCCTTCTTCGTGCCCAGGTCGTTCTGTGGTGAAAAGCTCCCGTAAAGGACTTGTCGGGGTGTCGCGGTGGTGTAGGTGCACGAAGTGTGACCATGAAAATTCTGCTGGTGAACTTATGCGCAACGATCATTGTGTTTACTCAATTTTGTTTACAACGAATCTATTTGCACTTTAGGGCTTTGTGATTTCTCTATGATACAGCCACTTTGCTCAGCAGCCGTCGGAACATGTTGTGTGCTAACATGTTCAGCTCGCTTTTTTCAAGCATTTAATCGGGTGCCAATTGAGTAGGGGAGTGGGCCTACCCGACCCCCCGACAGTGCCCTGCAGAACCTGGTATAGGATACCCCTATATTACTATTATTATTATTACTATTATTACTATGATTACTATTACTACTATTATTACTATTATTACTATTATTACTATTATTACT
>BGNK01002159.1:36151-57703 GCA_003297005.1 Symbiodinium sp. clade A Y106 | reverse complement strand
TATTATTATTATTATTATTACTTTTGCTATTGTTATTACTATGAGTATTGTTATTAGCCATTATTACTACCATTATTATTATTGTTACTATTATTACTATTATTATTGTTACTATTGTTATTATTGTTATTGTTATTACTATTATTATTACGATGATTACAATTATTACAATTATTACAATTATTACTATTATTACTATTATTATTAGTAGTACGATTCGTACGATTAATATTATTAGAAGGAAATATTAGTACCATTAGTATTTTACGTACCATTTTTATTATTGCTATTATTGCTATTATTACCATTAGTACTATCATTACTATTCTTATTAATATTATTTATGTTATTACTATTATTATTACTAATATGACTATTACTATTATTACTACTATCTTGACTTTTATGGCTATTAGTACTATTGTTACTATTATCACTCTCACCATTATTACTACTATCAGTTTTCTTACCATTACGATTGTTATTGCTACTATTACTTCCTATTACTATTACAAATGCTCTTACTATTTCGATTTTTATTGTTATTACTAGTAAATCTGTTTGTATTCTTGATCTTGATAATATACCATATATATATACATATAATGCCCTGCGAGGAAATTTGCCATGAGGGGGATACGGGATGGAGGCGACGAGCTTCCTTACGCGGACTTACAAGACGCTTCACAGGATAAGCGCCTCCGACTCCGGCCCGTAAGGAGGCTCCCGTAAGCCCGTCCCGCAATCAGGAGGCTCGTCCCGTAAGCGTCTCCGGCCCGTAATATTGGGCTCATGAGGAGGCGTCCCGAAAGCGCCTCCGGCCCGTCTGTGAGTCCTCCGCGCAAGGAGGCTCGTCCCATAAGCGCCTCCCGTCCGTAAAGGAGCGCGGCTCGGGCCCGTAATAAGCTCGTTGGTAATTCCGGGCCCGCCCGCCCGCCCATACACATCATACACATACACATACATATACACATGTGTATGCGCGTACCTCTTTGAGCGTTGTTTGCATCACATCATCACATCGTCATCAATCTGCGTTTCTTTTTGTTTGCCGGAGTCGTCGTGCACGTCGGCGGGGGAGTCCGGGGGCTGTGTTTTTTGCTTGCGACAGCCGCAACCACAGCAGCAGCAGCAGCAGCTCAGTCGCCGTCGCGGACGACGGAAGGTGACCTTGGCATGTGTTCGGAGGGGGGGGGGTCTGGGTGCCACCTAGGCGACTAACTAGTCGACAACCAAACTAGTTCAGTTAGCTTCTTGCCAGGCCGGGTATGAGTAGTAGTAGTCAGTCATCGCAGCAGTGTCAGAGTCAGTGTGGACTAATTACAATTTATAGAAACCCTCCTCAGAAAAGGGTTTTTTGAACCCATTAAGCTTTGGTTAGGCCATATTGCCAACCCGAAAAACTACATACACTACGACGTAGGGACCTGATTGGGGCATATTTACAACTACAATAAGGAATCCCCCCNCTTTGGTTAGGCCATATTGCCAACCCGAAAAACTACATACACTACGACGTAGGGACCTGATTGGGGCATATTTACAACTACAATAAGGAATCCCCCCCTGAGAAAAGTATAGGTAATTAGTATTGAGGCCCTTAGCAGCTAAACCCTGAACCCTATAGATGCCTGGAACCGAGCCTCGAAGAAGTTGGCGAGTTGGCTTCGGTGAGCGCCCAGAGCCTGGGATCTTTTGGAGGGGGTTTNTATTGAGGCCCTTAGCAGCTAAACCCTGAACCCTATAGATGCCTGGAACCGAGCCTCGAAGAAGTTGGCGAGTTGGCTTCGGTGAGCGCCCAGAGCCTGGGATCTTTTGGAGGGGGTTTGGGCTTGGGGTTCATTTAAGGTTTAAGGCTCAGGGTTTCGGGTTTAGGGCTGAGGGTCTTGGGTTTAGGATTCAGATTCGTGGTTTCGGGTTTAGGCTTGTTTGGACTTTGAGTAAGGGAACAATATTATGTACTTTATGGCAATCAAAACGAAACTACCATGAGTAGGAAGCCGTATTATTCTTTGAATTTACTGGAGCTCCCCGTTATGGTAGCATTGTCTAAGTTTGACGTCCTCTAGCAGTCTTGTTAATTTTCTCTTAGTTGGGATTTCAAGAGGTTGTAGGGCTCGAAGGCTTTTGTGGTTGTAAGGTTCATTTAGGCCCCATAAAATAGAAAAGCACAGCCTCAGCCCCTAACTCTAAACCCTAAGCCCTAAGTTAAGGTTCAACCTTAAACCCCCCCAAAGCCGTGCCAGTCGCACCATGGTAGTCGTCGACGACGACGTCATCATTGGCTCTGAGGCCTGGGGCCACAGAGTTCAGGGGTCAGGGTTGGGATTCGTGTTCAGGGTTTAGATCGTCCGAAAGGACGTCGTCCGCAAGGACGCGACCGAAAGGTCGAAGAAGGGTCCGTCCGAAAGGACGTCGTCCGCAAGGACGCGACCGAAAGGTCGAACAGTGTAGCCGTAGGCCAGGTGCAAGGTTGGGTTGAGGCTCCAGGTAGTTTTCAGGTAACTAGGGGTAGNGGGTCCGTCCGAAAGGACGTCGTCCGCAAGGACGCGACCGAAAGGTCGAACAGTGTAGCCGTAGGCCAGGTGCAAGGTTGGGTTGAGGCTCCAGGTAGTTTTCAGGTAACTAGGGGTAGGTGTAGTTCTAAGTAAGTCGTCCGAAAGGACGTCGTCCGTAAGGACGCGACCGAAAGGTCGAAGCCCCCTCGTCCGAAAGGACGTCGTCCGAAAGGACGCGGCCGCAAGGTCGATNGTAGGTGTAGTTCTAAGTAAGTCGTCCGAAAGGACGTCGTCCGTAAGGACGCGACCGAAAGGTCGAAGCCCCCTCGTCCGAAAGGACGTCGTCCGAAAGGACGCGGCCGCAAGGTCGATGCATCCCTCTCCCACAGTCGTAGTCGTGACAATCGTCCCCGAACCCCTAGGCGCAACAAAAAAATCCCGCCCCCGTCACCCCCCAAACCCCAAACCCAACCAAAACCCTAAACCCGACACAAAACTGCCCTCAACCCTAGCCCCACCCTAAACCTAAAACCCTAAACTTTCCTAAACCCAATCAAAGCCTTACTTAAAGTCGAAATCCGATACCCAAAACCCTAAACCCTAGCCCCACCCAAACCTAAACCCGCCCAAAACGCTAATCCCGAACTCCGAAACCCCAAACGCTAGCCCCTGCATGAACTCTAAATCCCCAAACCCGAAACAGTCGGATCATCACTCAACATCCGAACATAATGACACTGGAACAGTTGAGCTCAAACCCTGCAATATATCTAGTCGACATGCCAAAAGAGTTGCCCTCCAAATAGCAGTCGACACCAAGACCTGAAGCCCGAGTCCAATCCCCAAGCAGCCCAACAAATCCAATAATTTTGAAGCTTGGGTTGCAGATGCTCGCAGGGTTGAGGGCTTCAGGATGGCGGGTATGTATTGATTGATTGGGATTGAACTTTTGCTTGTCTGCCTGATAAGCTTACCTTTCGGGGCAGGGGGTGAGGACTCGTGGAATACGGTGCTTAGATAATCAAGGATTCAGGAGTTGGTTTTTTTGCATCGGATCCGAAGCCTCAGTCTTCAGCCTTTCAGGCAACAAAAGTAGTCGTAGCCCAGTTGAGAATATCGCCCCTGGACCTTTGCACAAAGTCGCCCCCCGTGACCTCACCGCGCTCTCGAATCCTGAACCCTAGCACACCAGAACCCTCTGAAGAACACAAACAAAATCATAACAAGTAAGTACATACTAAGGCCTTGGCGACCTTGGTTTATAGTATTGATTTGATGAAGCCAGTCCGAAACTCACCTGAAAACCCGAATCCTACCTACGTACGAAAGGTTTCTTATATAGTACTAGCGGAACCAGAAACTAGTCAAAGAAGCTTTGCAGAACATATTCAGTCCTCAGTTCAGGCATCATCGAACAGATCATCGGATCGTTGAGTTTTACCGAATACACCCTAAACCGCAGAGTATCCGCCAGGTCAAGTCGTCTTCCTCTTCGATCGGGCTGCGTCCGACTCGGTCCTGGGTTTTCTACAGGAAGGCGAGTTCGGCATTCCGGGGTCATGAGTGCTGTCATGAGTCTGAGTGGTGTTAGTGCAGTGGTCCTCGCTGCAGTTGTCCTGTCCTCCGAATGACATCACTCAGCCTGCTACATCCGTCGAGGTCATACTGCAGTGCGGCGGCTCTTCTTGATTGTCGGCAGCTGGTCGAGGAGCCACCAGAAACATGACCATGCGGATTTCTGGATTGGGTGTGGGGTCTGTGTGGTTTTTCCAGCAGTGTTCCATTCGATTGCCAAGATGTGCAGCCTTGTCATAAGTGATTGGTCCAGGGCGGTTCNGAAACATGACCATGCGGATTTCTGGATTGGGTGTGGGGTCTGTGTGGTTTTTCCAGCAGTGTTCCATTCGATTGCCAAGATGTGCAGCCTTGTCATAAGTGATTGGTCCAGGGCGGTTCGCAGAAACCTCCATCCCTGCAGTCGTTGCTCCGGTAGTGAAGTTCGGAAGTCGACACGTCCGATGATCGGAAGCAGTAGCTATCTTAGAGACTGTCGCTAAATTAAACTCTCTCTAACTANAAACCTCCATCCCTGCAGTCGTTGCTCCGGTAGTGAAGTTCGGAAGTCGACACGTCCGATGATCGGAAGCAGTAGCTATCTTAGAGACTGTCGCTAAATTAAACTCTCTCTAACTATCTTAGAGACAGTCGCTAAATTAAACTCTGACTCTAGAAGGGGACTAGGATTAGCTAGCTGCCTTAAAGTCGTGCCGCCATGGTGAAGAAAGGGCAGAATTCTGACTGGTGGAGGATGGTGGACAGGCATGGGACGAAGAGGGCCGCGGAGATTTTTAGGGAGAGGAAGCAGCCACTAGGTGGCAGGCAATGTTTATTTCCTTTTTGAATTTCTATGGCTCCACAGAGGTGCTTCATACATACTGTTCAGAGCCTTGAAACTAACAACCCAGGCGAGAGATGGCAGCGGCTGAGGAGAGGAAGGCGAAGGCGCGGGCCGCACTCGCGGAGTCGTCGTCGACGCCCAAGTACCCTCCCGCTGCAGTCGGCCAGGGCAGCTCCTCCTCGGGCCCACCAGTCGGCGGCTCCACACCCAAGGCCCCGCCAGTCGACTCCCCACCCAAGGCCGACGGTCCGCCAGTCGCTTCCCCGCCCAAGGCCGACGGTCCGCCAGTCGCTTCCCCAGGTCCCTCCCCACCCAAGGGCGGCGGTCCAACAGTCGCCTCACCACCCAAGCCCAAGGGCGGCGCTGCATGGGTCGGCAAGGCTTCTTCCCCGCCGGTCGCCAAGCCGAAGCAGTCGCCCTTTGATCCCAAGCAGTCGCCCTTTGATCCGCGTGCCCAGCCCTTCAATCCGCCGGCACAGTCGCAGATTCTTGGAGGCATTCGGTTTTTTTGGGTTTCTTTGAATTCAATTCAGTTTATGGTTGCGACCGAACAATCAATTGAGGCCGTGGTATCCACCTCAACAGTCGGCCCCTCCTCCTCAGCAAGTCGTCGTGCCACTTGGCTTACATGATCGCTCCTTTTCTTGCTTTCGGGGTTTTAAAGCAAGGGGGTTCTATGGGGTTCTCAAGCCGGAGTGCACGGGCTGCAGGACGGGCGCAAACCCCCAGACGGATGCCGCCGTGGCTGGAATGTTGTCATTCGCTCAGAAAATGATGCCACTTGGCATTCATTACCCTAAAATTGAAGCCATAGAGTAAATTCAACCTGAAACTCTAACCCCAAGCCTTAAACCTCTGAGGCAGGACAGCCTAGTCCAGTCGGCGAAGAACGAGGAGCTCAGAGTGGAGGGCTGGAAACGTAGCCAGCTTGCGGCTGGCCTAAATTCATTAGGCACTTTTTGTAGGATTGGGATTGGGCTTCAGGGGAGATTCGGAAAGTAGGCTCTAGGATTGATAGTAGGGGTGCAAGGAGTAGTTTTCTTCTGCCAGGCCGATCAGAAATCTGCCCATGCCGACGCTAAAATGCAGAAGGCGATCGCCATGCACGATGCGGCGAAGGCAGCCCGACTTGACCCGATTAGATTCTCCTTGAGTGGTTTCAGGCCAGGTGAGTAATCTAGGCTTAGACATATAAGCCTTTTTTTTACGGGTAGCGATCCCAGGTGCAGATCGCCGCTAAAAGTGGCAGCAAGCCGAGTGAAGAGGCGGCTCGGGCGGCGGAGCGCATCATGAGGGAAGCTGGGATAGAGGTGGAGCCGGCGAGCAGCTCGAGGCCGAAGTCGCGACCGAGCCCTTCATCGTCGTCATCGTCATCGTCGAGCGACTCGAAGTCGAAGAAGGCGACGCCGAAGAAGAAGGCGAAGAAGGAGAAGTCGTCGAAGGCCAAGAAGGAGAAGAAGAAGAAGCCGACGAGGGCAAAGTCATCCGGGGCCCGCCGATAGTCGAATCTACAAATATATATTTTCCAATTAAATAAGTAAACTTAAATAAGCTGTTGTAGCAAATAACTAACTAGTCGACCCGGCGGCTCCAGATGGCTATTTTTGAAGTCGACCGACCCTTCAGTCGGCTTCCGTCCGCATCTGCCTGAGGTCTGCCGAGAGTCGAGACATAGTTATTACACAATCTTGTCTTTTGATAGTCGTAAGCGACAACAACAAATACAGATCTCTTCCTGTTCCTTTCGGCGCCTCAAGCAGCAGTCGTCAAGCAGTCGGCTTCTTCAACTGTACAGAGTCGCAGGAAAAGAACAGAGAGTCGAGCCAGTGCTTTTATGCGGGACTGGGGCCAAAATTAAATCTTAGATTTCCAAGCAATCCGGAGGCCTGAGTTGAGTTGGCATGCGAGATAAAACATTGACTAATTAATCGAACCTCTCTGGCATTGTCCCTCCACTCCCCGGTAATGCTAGGATATCCCNTCCAAGCAATCCGGAGGCCTGAGTTGAGTTGGCATGCGAGATAAAACATTGACTAATTAATCGAACCTCTCTGGCATTGTCCCTCCACTCCCCGGTAATGCTAGGATATCCCAAAGCCTCCAGCCCTCTGACCAACAGCTTGCAACCTTGATTGATTTCGGGGGTCTTTGTGCTGTTGACTACAGTTCAGACTTTCTGCTGAGTCTTAGTTTTGGGTCTGGACCTCAAATCANCAGCCCTCTGACCAACAGCTTGCAACCTTGATTGATTTCGGGGGTCTTTGTGCTGTTGACTACAGTTCAGACTTTCTGCTGAGTCTTAGTTTTGGGTCTGGACCTCAAATCAGTAATCATCCCCGCTCACAGGAGGATCGGCTTGCTGCTGCAGGTGCAGATCTCAGATTCCGGAGTGCGTGAAGCTCTTGCCTGCTTAATGAACAGTTGTGGCAAAGGCGGGTTCTTTGTATNAATCATCCCCGCTCACAGGAGGATCGGCTTGCTGCTGCAGGTGCAGATCTCAGATTCCGGAGTGCGTGAAGCTCTTGCCTGCTTAATGAACAGTTGTGGCAAAGGCGGGTTCTTTGTATTTTCAATTGGAATTCGGATGGCCAGGGAATGGAAACGGCAGACTAGCCTCGTGAACATGTGCTCTTGCACTGTGCACTTGCTTATTGCACAAGTTCGGAATTGAAAGCATTGATTGCGTCTCGCAAGGAGTCTTTGGATCTTCCTTTTGCGGCTGGCTGCAACCTCAGCCCAAGAAGTTTCGTTCGCGACGGTCGGAGTTTGGAGCTTCGGGTTGAGGGGTGCAGCAAACTTGCCATTCATTAAATTCTGAATTGTGTGTGTGGCGGAGCGAGTGCAGTGCCGGCGTCCAGTCCAAGCTTTTGTGGAAATCATTGCCCGCTGCTTGTCAACTTGCCATGCAGGCCCTCTCTCTCAATCTCAGTCGCCTGGCCCCTGGCTGCAAATTTCATTGACAAGAGAGTCGGCAGTTTAAGTTTCCCGCTCCATGCGTCAGTTTTATTAAGTAAGCATGGCTTTGGGGTTTTTCGGACTTTGGGGTTTAGGGTTTAGGGTGTGCCTTTCGCTGCCCCAGCGCTTCCGGAAATCCCTGTGTTCAGGTGCACTTGTAGTGCAGGGTACAGGGTGTTAACTCTGGCATTTGCTTAGCACTTACATAAATGCACCCTAAACCCCTACTAAACAGCTTCCTGTTCTGTCGAGAACACGGAAGCTTTATGAGCCTGTCGAGGCCCGAAGCCCCCGGTCTTTTTGGCTCAGTCTTGCCGCGGAATTTCCGCAGAATGGTGACTGAGCCAGAATTACCGTTTTCGATACCGAGAGCCGAAGCAAGCTGTGCCCGAAGAAGACTTCCAGGCCTGAAATAGAAGCGAGAGCCTATTACTGGCTCATTTAGCTCCCACCCATGTCCTTCCCCCGAGCCAAAGCCGCAGAGGGCCTTGCATAAGTTCGCAGTCAAGCAAACTTGGAAGCCAAGCTAACACAGCCGCTTGCGTTGACAAGACTCTCAGCCCTGGAACAACGAGGGAGATGACACGACGGGAGAGACGACACCTCAAATGCCAATGCGGCTTCCATGGTCACCGAAGCCTTGGCAAGAGGACGCCACAACATGGCTTCGACGGCGACGGTGTTTACTTCGCCGGCACCGGGTGCAAGAGCCACAAGAGGCACTGCCAGCCTGTCGGCGAGAGGCAGTACTGCGACAAGCATCCTTTAATCGCAGGTGGCATCCACCGAGTGCCTCGCAGCGACGACCACCCTCGGACTCGGAGGCATCTCCCTGACGGCTGAGAGGAGGCAAGGCCCTAAGCCGTCCTAAACCCTAAACCCTAAACAGCCATAAAACACTGATTCCGAGCCCTAAGCCTAAACCCTAAACCCTAAACAGCCATAAAACAATGATTCAGAGCCCTAAGCCTAAACCCTAAACCCTAAATGCTCTAGGCTTCTGCTTTCGCATTTTCCATTAACACTCCTCGGCGACTAGTGACATCAAGCAGGCCGTGGCTGCTGGCTCCGTGGTGGCCCGGCGCCCTGGGTTTGGGGTCTTTTGGAGTTAAGGTGTGGTGGGGTTTGCGGTTTATTCTAGCAGTGATGGATGAATGTCGCCTCTGCATGTCGGTGGAGAGTGAGGGAACTTGCGAGTGTGCAACCTATTTTAATTTAAGTATCCATAGCCAGAAATCGAAAGAGGGGCAATGCATTCCAAAAAGGGACTCAAACCCCTAATCGGCGGCAAAATTGAGTGTCGTGTTCCCTTGCACCGCGCACTGCACTTGCTTATTGCACAAAATTCGGAGTCGAATGCCTTGCCTGCCTGTCGCAAGGAGTCGCTTCCTGTTCACGGCTGGCTGCGACCTCAGCGTCGAAGTTCCGAGACGGTCGGTTGGGGCTTCGGGTTGGGTTTGAGGGGCTGTGAGGCGTGGCACTAGATTTCTGGCAGAGCGTGCAACGTCCAAGTGAGTTCATGTCATCGTCCGTCTTCTTTTTGGTTTGCTCCTTGGTCCTTGCCATGACACGATGCAGGTGCTTGAACTTTCTCAGTCGACAGTCGCCTGGCCCCTGGCTGCGACTACAAGGCTTCCTTCGATGTTGGATGTCTCAGACTGTGAGTGAGTGATGCTAGCTAGTCATTTGTCTTTTGTCTGGCCTGTCTTGCCGATCCATGATGTAACGTAACAGTTTGAGCTCTAGGTCAGTCTTAGGCCGCTCCTGCATTTGCGTTTGCAATCAAAATTCCTTGGAGCACTGTGAGACCTGTATATATAATGCCTTGAGGGTCGTCTCCCCTGCCTGGGCTTTTTGCACTTGGCAGCCCGTCCTTGCCTTAGCTTTGATGCCTGAAATGAGAGCGGTAGGTCTTCAGAGTCTCGTCTCCGATTCGCTTTTCAGAAAGTGCACTTGCTTGGGTTTCCCCCCTCCCCCTTGAACCTGTCGGTGCATTCAGCTCGTCTAGGGTTTCACTGGTGACCTGAGGCCACGAGTGCTGCCTCCGTGGTGGACTGGCGTCTTGCTGTCTGTCTCCATGGCTTCAACCCGAGCTCACGACTGCTTGCATGTCAATATAAGAGAGCTGCCATCCAAGGATTTTTCAGGCTAGGGCCAAAAACACTGACCGATTCAACCTGGAATACATTACATGAATGTGGCAACAACGGCGTTCGATGTTCCCAGGTGAACTTCAGTCGCGGCTACCAGACGAGTTGCCACGTGCTTGGAGCGTTTTGCGTATTGACTATAAGCTTTGAGCTTGTTGTGCGGGAGGGAACATATGAATTATTATTGCTGAGCGTTGGGAAGCTTTGGTAGCGTGGCAGGCGGTATGATCTGTGAGCGTAGCGGGAGGAATCTGGTTTGCAGGCGCGGCGGTCAGAATGTGGTTTTTTAGCGCGGCGTGCAGAATGTGGTTTTCCAACGCTGCGTGTAGAATGTGGTTTTGAAGCGCTGCTGTAAGAATGTGCTTTCACTGTCAAAGTCCTAAACTGCCGAAAGCCCGTAGAGCTGCTGTAGCTTCAATTGCTTCTTCCGGAGATTAGCACAAATTTCGGAGGGATTGGCAGGCTATGATTGGCAGATGCTGCTGTAGCTTCAGTTGTGGAGGTCACTGGAGAGATTAGAAAATTCATTCATTTATTCTTCATCCATTAAACTTGCTTTTGAACGTCCGTTGTTGTATTTTCTAGCAGTCCTAGGTAGTTACTAACTGACTGAATGCTTTGGCCAGGTCAAACAAGTTGGACCAAGCATTTGCAGCTTGGGCAGTCGACGAAGCAGGCGGCGCTTTGTCTAGGAGTCCAGGAGGGCATTTGAACGTGCGACATGTGAAAGGAATGCTGCCAGCACGGTGGCCTTGCGTTTGAGCGAACCTTTTGCTTCCGCAGTCGATTCAGAAGTCAAGTCGCATGTGAGGCATCGTGCATCATTACAGACAGACAGACAGTCGCAGTTCAGAGAGCTCACTGAGAGTAGTCGATCGATTTCATGTGAGGCATCATGCAGCAGTGCAGTCTTCTTAGACAAACGGTCGCAGCTCAGTCGAAATTTCGAAATCATGGCAGCTCTGGACGCCCAGGACAAATCAAGTTTTCTTTAGAATAATATAGTGGGATAAAATAGTAAGGTGANGTGAAAGGAATGCTGCCAGCACGGTGGCCTTGCGTTTGAGCGAACCTTTTGCTTCCGCAGTCGATTCAGAAGTCAAGTCGCATGTGAGGCATCGTGCATCATTACAGACAGACAGACAGACAGTCGCAGTTCAGAGAGCTCACTGAGAGTAGTCGATCGATTTCATGTGAGGCATCATGCAGCAGTGTTCAGAAGAATCTGTTTGCCAGCGTCGAGTCAGCTTTAATCGAAATCATGGCAGCTCTGGACGCCCAGGACAAATCAAGTTTTCTTTAGAATAATATAGTGGGATAAAATAGTAAGGTGAAATTGAGGGTCCTGCGGGATAGATTTGTTTGAAAACCCTGCCGGCAGGAAGAGTCGAAGCAGGCTGCTGAGGCTCCGCAGTCGACTCCGAGGTTCAAAGCACCGCCTTCATTCCCGGATGATGCTGGCACTGGGACTGGGCAGAAGGACACGGCCGCAGTTTGGTTGACGCCCACGGAGTCGGAAAATGCTGGCATGCTGAGTCAGGACGGTGGAGAGGCGCCCAGTGTGGCCAGCGAGGAGGCGCCGTTTCTGGAGAAGGAGAAGGGGCCCCCCAACAAGGCGAAGGCGGCAGGGCCGCCAGCCTCGGCAGAGCCTCCCAAGTCGCCCCCAGGGCCGCCAGCCTCAGCGCCTCCCAAGTCGCCCCCCTCGGCAGAGGCTCCCAAGTCGCCCCAGCCGAAGGCAGCAGGGCCGCCACCCTCGGCCGAGCCGCCCAAGTCGCCTCCCAAGTCGGCTCCCAAGTCGCCCCAGCTGCCGAAGACGACAGGGCCGGCACCCAGCTTTCCGAAGGCGACAGGGCCGGCACCCAGCTTTCCCAAGGCGACAGCACCCAGCTTTCCGAAGGCGACAGGCCCGGCACCCAGCTTTCCGAAAGCGACAGGGCAGGCACCCAGCTTTCCGAAGGCAACAGGGCCGCCTAAGTCGACGGCTCCGAAGTCGTCCGCCGCGCCCATGGCTGGAGGGGTGCCGGTGCATCAGTGGCAGATACCGCGTGCAGAGGCCGAGGTTCCTTTCGGGATATTCTAACAGTTTCTATAAACCTCTGCCTCTACTCTAGGCCTTGGGCTCTGGGGTTTGGCTCTAGGGTTCAGTGTTCTAGTAGGGCTGCTTTGAGGGGATTGTTCTGACAGGTCGTCCGGCGACTCTTCGCGGCCTCGCCTGCAGTCGCTGATGTGCTTCTGCGCCAGGGGGCAGACGCCGCCGCGTTCAACGTTCCTTGGCAACACTGAGCTCAAACAACTTACTCTGAAACCCTGGATTTCAATATCAAGCTTGCAACCGGATCCAAGGCCAAAAAGTTATTGCATTCGGATTCAATCCTGGTAACTTATGGATTAATCAAATGCCATGGGCCATGGGTTGCCGACTGTTGGGCTTCTACTGCCCAGGCTGTCTTGTCAGTCGCGGGCCATCCTTCGCCGCGTGGGCAAGCTTACGCTACAGAACTGGTGTACAAGTTCATGCAGGGCGACTGGCAGAACAGTTCTGCCTGGCTCATGACTTGGGCGCAGGAAAAGCAGTTCTTGCTGAGTCACTCGGCTAACTTAGCCTTAGCTGGTTTTCAATGACTTCTGTAGATTGGGTAATTTCTGAGGGGTGGGGTTTACAGTTAATAAATCAAATAATCAACCCCCTGCAGTGCGAGAGCTGCCGCAAGCGTGGAGCCGGAACATGGCGACGGAGAACATGGGGCTGTGGGCGCGACCGCCCAGCGCCCAAGCCCAAGTCGTGGATGACTCGCAGGACGAAGCCGAGCGGCACTACTGGAACAGCGTCCCCGACGAATTCCGGCCGGCTCGTTTCCGACAGCCACAGCCACGACCGTGGCAGCAGTGGCAGAGTCAGAGTGAGCAGCCAGCTCAGTCGCAGGCTGCGCAGCGGGAGCCAGCGGCGGCCGAGCAGTCGGAGTGGACGGACTGGTCCTGGCAGCAGCGCTCGCAGCATCATCAGTCGGGCGGCTCGGGCTGGCAGCAGTGGCCTCGCGACCGAACACAGTGAGAGGAGTCGGAGCTGCCATGACATTAGTTTGTTGGGCTTATAGTCGTCGTCGTGCGGTCCATAATCATCAAAATCACATGTACCTAATATAATTAAAATAATAACATAAAGAGTCGGATCGCCCTTTTGCAGACTATGCCCACCCAGTGGTGTAACAGTAATTCAAGCTGCTTCCAGCTCCAGTCGTGACAACCGGAATTCTCGGATGATTCTTCTGGCATGAGCAAGAAACTTCCCAAAGTCTTTGATTGATACTTCGGAGGCCCGGTTGCACGGCTGTATCTGTGAGCCAGTTGGAATAGCACCCAGCAGTGGCGTGCCTGCCGGTCTTTTCGGAATAGCTGCATAGCCAGTCGGGAATAGCTGTGATCAGTCGACAGTCGCGGAGGCAAAGTGTCAAAAAAAAGGCAGTGGAACTTTGCTTTGCAGTGCAAGCGTCTGAATTCACGGCACGGGTTTATCTGGAGTCTCTTAGTCGTCTCTGCAGGCAGCAATTGGCAGTCGCCCTTCTTTTGCGGCCTGGGCCCTGGGTCGCATGGCATAGAACTGGGCAGGGCAGCTGTTGGAATGTAAGCTTTAGACAAACAAATTCTATTATTGATTGACAGCAATGCTGCACTTGCGTTCGGAAGCTCGGGGGTTGGAACTGACTTAACTTGAGTCACTGAGTCGAGTCTGTTGTCTGCAGGCACTATTCAACAATATCGAGTCGCCCCTCTCTCTGGCGGCCTGGGCCCTGGATTGCATGCACTGGATTGCATGACAGCATAGTCGAAGTGGCCAGAGCAGGTCATGCAATGCTAATTATTGCAAAGTTGACTGACCCTAAGTAAGAATTGAGTTGCCTTGAGAAATTTGAACGGACTGACTGCTTTTCTTACTCGGTGTGTTGTCTGTTTCCAGGCAGCCGCAATCGCGAGTCGCCCCTCTTCTTAGTCTTTGGCGGCCTGGGCCCTGGATTGCACAGTATATCTCGTTGAGCTAGTCAAGGCATGCAAAGCTGACAAGCAGACACATTTTGCATTCGGGGATTCGAAATGACTTGTTATCTGAATGAATCAGCCGATCACAGAGATAGTAGCGTTGCATCGAGCGTGAAAGCTGCACATTCTCGGTCTTCTTGGTCGAGTCTGCAGTGGGAGCTTGCAGTTTCTCATTCATTCAGCTGTTCAGATCAGTCAGGCATCTTTGCATCGTTGGCAATTTATGGAGTCGAGTCGGCTCAGTCAGGGCGATTTCACAGCAGAGACCAAGTCCCATAGAAGCCAGCATGGTAGAAACAGCGACTGGTAGTTCAGGGCGATTTTTCAGCTGAGTCCAACCAAGGTCGATTGATAGAATCCAGCATGGTAGCTTAGAAGGAGCGACTGACGACTACATCCTTTCCCTACTCGTCAAGTCAGTAAGCAGACTTAGTTTGACGTCTCACAGCTGAGTCGTCCTCACTTGGCCGAGCGATTTAGTTGGCGGCAGCTGGGTCGTCCTCCTTTCCAGTCGCCCGCCAGACCACTCTCCAGACTCGTCATGGGCCCAGTCGACATGAAGGCCAAGCAGAAGAAGTGGATCAAGGACTGGGATTTATCGGCTGGCGAATTCCTTTAGCAAGTCACTCTTGCTCTCTGTCACACGTCTGTCCTGCCCCAAGGACCTCAGCGAGCACGACGGGCTGATGAGCAAGGTGAAGGGCAGCAAGTCCTTTCTCTCTAGCCCGTCGGCAAGCTCGGAGAGAGGTCTAGTCGCCAACTTCGACATCCTGGCCGTCTTCATTGACCTTCCCCAGGAGAACGAGTCGAAGTCGAGGGGAGGAGTGGTGCGGCTGAGGCGAGTCGACTGCCTCGAGTACGTGCTCGACCGCGTCATGCTCAAGTCTGGCGCGCCTCGTTTGCACTTCGTCGTATGAGTCGGAGTTTGACATACTCCGACTCCTAGGAATCACCTGCTTCTTTACATGTGGTGCATGCACGTAGCAAACAGACCTTGCCGACTCACTCAGGTGAAGATCGCGGACGGCACTCTTCGCAGCGAAGCGAAGTCGATAAGTCGATTATTGACTTATCACAGACGTGCTTTGGCTGCAATTGGCAAGGGCTCCTGCCGTCATCAGACCTACTGTCTTGTAAACTCATTCATTCCGAAATTCCGAATGTCAGGCTTGGCAGAGAGGAGTGCTCACCAACGGCATCCGTCGGTTCAACGCCTCACAGCCACCCGGCTCTAATGCTACCCAGACTCTGAGTCAGAATTCTCATGCCGATGGATTGTGTGTGCACCCAATTAGAAGCCATGCATCCGAGGAGCTGCTGGAGAAATGCGAATTTTTCCAGAGACGGCCTCAACCATTGAGGCCAGTCGATGATGATGCGGAAGCACCAGAGGCAGTCGAGGACACCCCGCCGGTCGTCCAGGGCCAGGAGCAGGAAGTCGACCAGATAGTGGGCCAGGATGAAGCAGTCGCAACGAGTCTTGTCTGGAATTCGCCGAGGGACATCTGTTTGCAGAGAGTTTTAGACAACTCGTTCCCTACGGAGATTTGTGATGCACCATGACGAGGTACTTGTAGACAAGTGGTGTACATAGAGTCAGCAATGTGAGTATTCCTGCTAGTGGGAGGATGTGNGAGAGTTTTAGACAACTCGTTCCCTACGGAGATTTGTGATGCACCATGACGAGGTACTTGTAGACAAGTGGTGTACATAGAGTCAGCAATGTGAGTATTCCTGCTAGTGGGAGGATGTGTACCAGAAATCCTAGTACGAATATCTTGTCTGTCTAGCACTAGAACTCTATTGCTGGCTGCTTGGCACTACTAGCACACGTACGAGCAGTACTAGAACTACTACATCTACTACGACTACTACCACCATCACGACAACNGAATATCTTGTCTGTCTAGCACTAGAACTCTATTGCTGGCTGCTTGGCACTACTAGCACACGTACGAGCAGTACTAGAACTACTACATCTACTACGACTACTACCACCATCACGACAACTGCAGAATATCAGTAGTAGTCCTAAAAAAAATGCTAGTACTACGAGTGGTAATACCAGCACTTGTAGTGCGGCTGCCTACTGTACTAGGAAGACTAGTTACTTCGAGACTACTAGAACGACCATGCTATTAGTATTACTATGACTAGTGCTACTGCTANCTACGAGTGGTAATACCAGCACTTGTAGTGCGGCTGCCTACTGTACTAGGAAGACTAGTTACTTCGAGACTACTAGAACGACCATGCTATTAGTATTACTATGACTAGTGCTACTGCTACTACTAGCACTGGTAGGCAACAGGAGCTTCTGTGATCCATTCTTGCTTGACTTGAACGATTGATTGCCCTACGTTTTGCAGGAGAACCGCGAAGTCATTGTCTCCCGCAAGTGTGGCGAGGCCGGGTGTGGGGCACGGTCTAGGCGAATGCGGTCTGAGTCAGTTAATACTGGCTCGGAATGCCCTGCAACCCACGCCCAGGGCCAAACAGCCTTGCGCCGGGCTGTCGCAGGGCGATGCGCTAATGCGCCTGCGGGGGCGTGGGTAGGCAGACTAACCGNCAAACAGCCTTGCGCCGGGCTGTCGCAGGGCGATGCGCTAATGCGCCTGCGGGGGCGTGGGTAGGCAGACTAACCGTCAGTACCCGAAAGCCGAAAGTCTTTGGGAGGCCGCTTGATTGTCATGATACATGATTGCTGTGCTTGGCATGCATGGCATGATTGGCATGCTTGGACCATGAGCGGATCACAGAGGCTCCTGTTGGCTTGTGTTTCTAATAAAGCCTAAGAAGGAGGCTAAAAGTTTAACTTTTGGAAAGGGATCAGAAGTCAGCCAAGGTGATGACAGGGAAAAAGAGAGCAGGCCTCACTGACACAGATGTCAAGGCAGCCGCAATCGAAGCAGCGAAGCGACAGAGAACTTCTTCAGTCCAGGCATACTTGGCCTGTCGAAATGATGACCGCCGCGGAGGAGCATGCGATTGGCTCACACAAACACTTAGACAAGAACTGGCTGCAGGCCATCTGACCTGGTCTACTGCAGGGGTTTGCTACATTTGCCCAGATGGAGTGAGGGCTGGCACAGAAGCTTGGCATTCTTCTGGTGGGCTCTTAGGACTTTAACTTTTTGGGTTTCTATATTGACCAAAATAAGCAGGCTAAAAGTTTAACTTCTAGAAGGGGTTCAGAAGTAAGCCAAGGAAGACAATGCAGTCTATCAGTGGTGGCATGCTGACTCCCAAACTGGTGGATGGCTTCCACCACAGGCTTCGCATGCTACGGTGTGAGCTTTTTCTTGGAAATCCATGTAGATAGTCAGAGGTTTTTGTTTGGACTCATCCAGAACATATAATCAAACGTCCTGGTAATGCTATTGTGTCTCTGTGTTCTTGACTGAGTGAAAGCAAGAGACTTCATGGCAGGTGGTGCGCGACTACCGCAAAACAAAAACTCGACCAGGCCAAACAATGCCAACAGCGGAGCTGCAACAATACAAGATGACTCTTGAGAGATATCTGTCTTCAACGAAGGAAGGGAAGACACCGACAAAGGACAAAGATGAGAAGGATGTCCGCATACCCACTTTGATCTGCATCAAGGCAACCGACCATGTGCTTCGGGTTGGTACTGGCTTGAGCCTCACCACGTTTTTCAATCCATGGCCAGTGCGACGGCTAAAAAGCACAGAGACTCGGTACTACATTCTTGCAGCTGACCTCGAGGCAGATCTTGTTTCCGATGGCCAGACTAGGCGAGCCTGCATCTTTGACAGCGAAAGCAACAAGACACGTTTGGAACTGATTGGGCTTGGGGACAAGCGTAATCGACTGCATGCGCGAAGCGACCGCGGCTCTTTAGGGTGGACGCAGTGGTTCCCGCTCTTTGCGGCCTCAGATCTCTGTGGAAGTTTTTTCTATGATGAACCCCACAAGTGTTGGGATGACGACAGAGCAGCCGCCAAGAACGCAGGCCTGGGCGCACTTCTGTCATCTTTTCTGATGGTGGTCAACATCGGAAAATGCCCCTTCGGCTCGTACTCCTTCCAACACCAAATACATGGCTGTGCAGAGTCCTACTTTAGTCAGGCCACTGTTGATTGCCCATATTTCCTTTATTGGTATGAATTCCTGCGCGGGCATGATGACAAGGACACAGGTCTGAAGAAAAACTTCTTAGATTATTCGAGGTTCTCCGACAACACAGCCAGAACCGGCCAGATTGTGTTCGACACACAGGGTTGGACAGTCATGGATATAGTTCATAAACAATATCTAAACTAACTAGGGCTTCCATTGCAGCTGAACACAAGCGTGTCGCATGCAGGAATCTTTCGGATCAATGGAGTCACTGAACCAGACACTGGAGCGATGGAAGGCATGCCCTTTGCTCAGAAGATCTGGCGCAGACGTCAAATGGGCAAGGTGGTATTCCATCATTGACAGACTGGCTGAAATGTTGGAACATTGGTGGCAATATACAGCAATTCTTGTGCTGTTAGCAATGCAAAAAGGCATCTTCGAAAGCATGGATGCAGTGATTGCGGCTTCAGCGCAGAACTACAAGACAGTACAGCAAAGGGCTTCAGAGATGGCCACTCCTGCAGATGGTGCTGGCAGACAAGGGATGCGTGACTGTGGTGCTGAAACGAAGCTGAAGCAGTCACAGATCAGCGTCCTCCGTGTGGGTGCTCAGACACTTGGCTCTCTTCTGGTCGGCTCTCAGGACTTTAGTTTTTTGTGTTTCTAACAAACCCAAAGAAGGAGGCTAAAAGTTTAGCTTTTAGGAGGGGTTCAGAAGGAGGCTAAAAGTTTAGCTTTTAGGAGGGGTTCAGAAGTCAGCCAAGGACAATGGCATCTCCACAAACCCGATGCCTAGCAAATTTGCTGGTTGCAATGCTGAAGCCCTCACGAGCCGAGCATGGCAGAAGCATCGTCATGCAAAAAACCAGGTGGGGCACCAGAGCCCGAGTTGCTGCGCAAGCAAACAGTGAATGGCACACCTGGCTATGTGGCCTTGCAGGCATGTTGCACCATCCAGAGACATTGAAAAGCTGTGGCATAAGCCAGGCTCATGAGCCATTTGTGTGGGACCAGTCAGAAGAACAGGAGAATATGCTGGCCATGTACTGCTTCAATCTTCAGATCAGTCTCTTGGGTGCTCATGTTTTGAGGCTGNGCATAAGCCAGGCTCATGAGCCATTTGTGTGGGACCAGTCAGAAGAACAGGAGAATATGCTGGCCATGTACTGCTTCAATCTTCAGATCAGTCTCTTGGGTGCTCATGTTTTGAGGCTGCTGGCATACTCCTGGTCCTTTCCAATGTGCGTGTTTGGGCTAGTTCATGAAGACTGCAACATTGTCAGCAAGAGCCTGAAGCACATGGAGGAGATCTGGAATACATGGGAGAAAGCTGAGAAGGCTGGCAATGCTGATGTGGACGAGATCCTGCACCAGATCGTCTGGACATCATGGCAGTGGCCACGGCTGGTTCTCTTGGAACTCTCTGAACACTCCTTTGCGAAAGTTCCAGACAATTTGCGAAAGGAGTTGCTTCAGGCGAGCGAGGGGCCGCAAACAACCAAGGTGACTGAGGATGTGTTTAGAGAACCTCGCCAGGCAGAAGCTGCAGCAACCAGTGTGCACATCGCACGCCTGAACAGATGGCACTCAATGGTGGTCAGTTCACACCTGTCTGACTCTGACCGACCGGCTCCTCCGAGAACAGCTGCATCCAAGAGTCTCGCTCAGCAGGCAGGCTGGCCTTGCAAGGTTTAGGTTAAACCATCAAAAAACAGTTAGCCCTGAAAAGCTTTAAAACTCTTCCAAGCTCCTTGAAGCCCATAAGACCCCATGTTGTAAGGAAACAGTGTCCTTGTTTCTTGTTGAGCATTTAGGGGCATGCTCTTGAAATGGGTGTTTGAAGGCCACCCCAGAGCTGGGTATGGAATCTTTGGGAGTTGATATCCAGATTATTCCCTGCAGGTCAATCTGAACAACGACGTTTTCCATGCTGAGGGTGGCAATGAAGAGGATATCAGCTTGTCAAAGGAGTTTTTTGCAGAGGTGACAAAGGAAGGCCAATCCTGGAGATCACCCAGTGCTCCGAACTTTGACACCATACCTCTTCAGTTTCTGAGCCTGGTAGAGTGCCACGAAAATTGGTCCCTTCTGAGCACGAGATTTCTTTCGCTCCTGNGAGATCACCCAGTGCTCCGAACTTTGACACCATACCTCTTCAGTTTCTGAGCCTGGTAGAGTGCCACGAAAATTGGTCCCTTCTGAGCACGAGATTTCTTTCGCTCCTGGCGATGCCTGGTTGTCTTCTTTACAACAAGGACACAATGCTCAATGGCCTGGTTTTGAAAGTCACTGAAGCAGGTGTGCTACTTTGGAAAGCGAAGGCTACCCAAGTTGCTCCCAACATTGTGCTTTATACTTTGAGCACAGAAAATGTGGCTGAACGAGTAAACTTCGAGCATGCAGTGATCACTGAGTACCAGCCCTGGCTTTGTTGCAGTGTGCAGGGAGTGGCCCCGAAGCGCTTGCAGCAGCTGCTTGGCGACGCCGCGCGCTCAACGCAATTCGCTATCGTTGGGCTGAAAACGGGGAAGAAAACCCCACTTTTGCGGTTCGGCATGCAGAGAGGGCTTAGCCAGATGACGGCAGTGCAGATGAAGAAGCTCTGGAAGCTGTTGGGGAAGTCCAAGCGTGCGCCACCGAATTCCGTGAAGGAATTGCTGCAAGGTTTGGCGACCCAGATCCTGGGCCCAAGCGGCGACTGGACCCTGGAGAGTCTGCTGGCGGAGAGGGAGAAGAAGCAGTACATCGAGGTCCCGACTCCATTGAACTCGAAGGAGATGCTGGAACAGTGTGCGGATGCATTTTGCCCTGGAGATTTCCAGGAGCTCTATGCTGCAGCTCCTGCTGCTGAGACTGGGACTGACCATCCTGGTTCTTCTTCTGCTGCTTCATCTGCACAGCCTCCTCCTCCTCCTCCAAGGAGTAAGACACCATGGCCACTGCCAGCGCGGCAGTCTGTGTATACTGAGGACGATATATCACCACTGCTTCCTCAAGACGTTGAGTTTCGACTCTACCGTGAGATGAACCAATACCACACACGCTGGAGGGTTTCTTTTCCGACGCTTCCTCAGCCGAATTTCTTCAGCCGCAACTTTGGAGGCANGCTTCCTCAAGACGTTGAGTTTCGACTCTACCGTGAGATGAACCAATACCACACACGCTGGAGGGTTTCTTTTCCGACGCTTCCTCAGCCGAATTTCTTCAGCCGCAACTTTGGAGGCATTTTCACAGAAGAGGATGCTGTGAAAAGACTGGTCAAGGCAGCTTGGGCCTTGTACGAGCGCGAACGTGGGCAGCCGTGCCCATGGCGGTTCTGAGAAAAAACAATGGTACCCCTAAATCGACAGTGAAGTTCAAGGTTTAGGGTTCAGGATTTAGGGTTTGGGGTCCAGGCTTCGAGTTCGAGGTTTAGTCGGAGTCAGGGTTT